>BQNB010160399.1:0-14802 GCA_026074375.1 Tanacetum coccineum | reverse complement strand
GCAACCGGCGTCCTTTGGACAACACAACAACTTGCTGACAAGCCAACTGGTATATTTTACAGCACTGGATCTCAAAGTGGTAGGCAAGAAACTACCGCATAACTACCTATAAATCCTAATCACTCTTTTTTATAATGGAAAACCATTTGATGTTACCTTTTATTTCTTAGTTTGGGTACCTCGGTTTATTCCCATATCCGCCTCACATTGTTAGCACACCAGTGATCAATTTTTTATGCAAATACAACGTTGATTACATAATTGAGTTTTTGTTTTTGTTACTGTACCAAAAGGGTTACCTCTACTAACATCTGTATATCTATTGTTACATAGTCTTTTATTAGTACAGAACTTTAATGGTGCAGTTACTTGTATAATCTTATCTCTTAGTTGCATTGCTGTTTAACCGGGCCCATTAAATATACTCTATATTTGTGTAAGCGAGTTCTAAGTAGTGTTGGTACAATCATCTCAGTTTTGATTTTCATAATATACTTGTTATGTTCTGTAACTGAAGCTGCTTGCTCTTTTTCATTCCAGCTGATGCAAGGACATTGGTCCAACAAGCGAGGAATGAGGCCGCCGAGTTCCGTTTTAAATATGGATATGAGATGCCTGTTGACGCACTGGCTAGATGGTAATCCCGTCATCTTTGTTAATAATATTTTATGCTGCAAATTTTTTGCAATATCTCCTGTATTTGTTGTGAGTGCTAGTTTTTATATGACGTACCGTGAATATGTTGCTATTACAATGACTAGGTTTTTGTCTGTTATGTGAGTTGCATACTTGTGTATCACATTATCAAATCCATTGGAAAACATTTTGCTAATCGCTTTTGTCAAATTTACGCGATACAGGATTGCTGACAAATCCCAAGACTATACTCAACATGCTTACATGAGACCACTTGGAGTGGGTATGTTTCTTACTGTTCTGACAGTTACAGCCGCTTTATTGAATACTTGCTTTAACTAATAATCATTTGATTACAGTTCGGCTTGTATTACTCAAGTTTAGTCACTTATCTGTGTTGCATAAAATTTCATATATTTCTACTGCAGTGGCTATGGTTTTGGGTATTGATGACGAGAATGGGCCTAAGCTCTTCTAATGTGATCTAGCAGGGCACTTCTTCGGTCATAAGGTGTGAATTTTTTATATCTGAGAATCTATATTGATGGACAAAATCACTTATTTTGTTTGTAGACCTTCAATATGTTTTCCTACCCATGATCTGAAGTTGTGTTTAATTACTTGGTGCATCGAAGTTGTGTTTTTACTGCATTATAGTTAAATATGTGGTGCATCACAGTGTAAATGCTTGATGCATCGCAATATAAATCTTTATTTCACTTTATGTAGTATTAGATTCTTACACTTTTTAGTTTTTTTTCTTTAGGTGATGATGATCATTGGTTGGAAAGTGGAAACCACTTTTTTGATAAATGGACGAGTACTCGTCTTATGCTCATCGAAGAAAAGCAAGTAACCATTAGAGCCATAAAGAGTTGGGATGAAAGGATCTACTCTTAAAGCAACTTATTTTTTTTAATCTAAACTACTTTAGTGAACTCTTATATGGTAAATGAATTTATTTACTTAATCATGTACTACTCCTTAGTTTACTTCTCCTAATTCTATTGCTTTGTCACACTTGTGATAATCTGTGTAAGTATTTCCTAAGTCACGAACAAATTACACAAATCTGTCGTATATGTAATATCCTATTAAGGCAACGCACAGGTAAGGTAGTATGAAGACTATTACAAGGCCCCTAAGAGTACATTACATGCATTAAAACCCTTTAGAGGGTTCAACCATATTAGGGGTAAGGTAGTACGAAGACTGTTACCAATGGTATCCTTTCTACACACTAGCATTTCCCTAGACATCTATGCTAATGTAATATTTTATAGCCAGTTTTCTAGAGCCTAACGCGCACATCCATCACAAGAAGCAATATTAAAAGGATCTACAACCTAAGTTTCATGCAATTATAAGTAAATACTAATGGATCTAAGCTAGCATATTAAAAGGAAGCGAAGAACAAGAATCAATCATACAACACATAGACATATTGAATGATAAAAGATAGAAGACTTCACTTCATTAAAACATAGGTTCAAGGCTGATACAATATGGTTTTGATACCTTAAAAACGCCATAAAAGCTGTTACACTTGACTTAAAATAATTAGGGTTTGTCTCCCAAAAGTTGCACACTAAAACCCTAAAAACGAGTTTGTATATATAGATAAGAGGCCGCGACGGCGTCGCAGGTTTTCTCACGCCGTCTCTTTGCCGAATCTTCTAAGGTTTCTTTTGAGGCGGTTACATTTTGGCGCTGTCATAATTTTTCTGACGCCATCTCTTGTATGATCTGACGGCGTCGCTAGGAAATTGCAACGCCGTCTCCAGGCTCTGTGAGCAATTCTTGAAACCACTTCGTTGTAAAGCTGCAATCTTGTCCCGTTTCTTCCCTAAATGAGTCCAGGTCACATGTATATCCTCCAAGAGCTTCCTAAATGCTAAAAACACAAAAAGAAATGATTACACATGTATTTTGGGCATATTTGCATGATTTAAGGGGTTAAATGACCCCAAAAAGTGTATAAAATGACACCTCATCACCTATCCATGGCAATGGCATATGATGTGACATAAGAATGATCCTAAGAGGACTGCTCGTATGCAATGAGATTCCTTAGGACCAATTTATGACAGCCATCAAACTCAGGTTAGCTACCATATGAGTTACTGTAACGTCTTTGTCTTAATTTATTCGTGTTAAGTTTATTTCTTGTTAGTCAGGTCATTTGTGCTTAGAATTCTATTTTTAGGAACCCATGAACTAACAAAATAAATTGTAATGCAGTAACTTTTTTAACTGAGATGTATTTACTGCCGATAAAAATAAGGTGAACAAAGTTATTAATTATCCTCATAATAATCATATAACACTTGCTTGATGCAAACATTTAATCGTTTAATGCCCGTTTACATTGTATGATCATTTTCAGTTTACGCGATTTAACTTAACGTTTACGGTTTAAGAGCAAACGCGTAAAACCCTAAAAATAAATTATGAATTTCATAATGTCATACAATAACCTAAAATACGAGGTGTTATAAAATACATTGTGATGGTAACTTTTTTAACTGAGATGTACAAACTTTTTTAACTGTAATGCACTAACAAAATACATTGTGATGCAGTAACTTTTTTAACTGAGATGTACAAATTTTTTTAACTGTAATGCACTAACAAAATACATTGTGATGCAGTAACTTTTTTAACTGAGATGTACAAATTTTTTAACTGTAATGCACTAACAAAATACATTGTGATGCAGTAACTTTTTTAACTGCGATGTACTAAGTTTTTTTAACTATAATGCACTAACAAAATACATTGTGATGCAGTAAAATATACAATTTAATGCAGTAAAATTTACACTGTGATGAAGTAAAATATACAATTTAATGCAGTAAATTTAACACTGTGATGCGGTAAAATTTACATAGTAATGCAGTAAAATTTACAATTTGATGCAGTAAAATATACAATTTAATGCAGTAAAATATACAATGTGATGCTAGCATTTTTAAGTGTAATGCACTAACAAAATACATCGCAATGCAGTAACTAACAAAATAAATTGTTATTTTCTTAGTGCATCACAGTTAATAATTTAGTGAATATATTATTTACCATGACGGACTAAATTGTTACCTATGATGATCCTACATATTAATGCAGTAAATTTTACATTGTGATGCAGTAAAATTTACATAGTGATGCAGTAAAATATACAATTTAATGCAGTAAAATTTACACTGTGATGAAGTGAAATCAAGGTTATAAATAGCGTGAGGCGTGACGTAGCGGCATGACCAAGCCTCACGCCTTTGTGAGCCATGGTGAGTCATGGCGTTATTAAGGCGTGACTTAAAGTGGCACAAAATATGAAAATATTTATAAATTTATATATTTATATCATATTACAAATATTTTGAGTTTACAAAAAGTGTCATACATAAGGAATAAAGTCAAGAAACTATATTTGCATGTAATATTTTTTATTTCTATATAAATATACGATTTTTATCGAAATTGAATTCAAAAAAGCCTCCACGCATCACGTTTTATCACGTTTTTTCACTCCTCATCTCACGTCAAGCCTTAAGCCCAAGACTTGGTCTATTGTGTGGCGTGAAGGTCACGCCTCGCGCCTTTGCGAGACCTTTGCGGTGCCATGGCGCGCCTTTTAGAACCATGAGTAAAATATACACCTCAATGCAGTAAATTTTACACTGTGATGCAGTAAAATTTAAATAGTGATGCAGTAAAATATATAATTTAATGCAGTAAACTTGACAATGTGATGCAGTAAAATATAAAATTTAATGTAGTAAAATTTACACTGTGTTGCAGTAAAATAAAAAATTTAATATAGTAAAATTTACAAATTAATGCAGTAAAATAAACAATTTAATGTAGTAAAATATAAAATTTATTGTAGTAAAATTTACAACGTGATGCAGAAAAGTATACAATTTAATGTAGTAAAATTTACACTGATGAAATAAAAATATACAATTTAATGCAGTAAATTTTACACTGTTATGCACTAAAATATGTAATTTAATGCAGTAAAATTTACAATTGATGCAGTAAAATATACAATTCAATGCAGTAAAATTTATAATGTGATGCTAGTAAAATATACAATTTAATGCTGTAAATTTTACACCGCGATGCATTAAAATATAAAATTTAATACAGTAAAATTTACACTGTGATGCTGTAAAATATACAATTTAATGCATTAAAATTTACTATGTGATGCAATAAAATATATAATTTAATGCAGTAAAATTCACAATGTGATGCTAGTAAAATACACAATGTAATGCAATAAAATTTACAGTGTGCTGCATTAAAATATACAATTAATGCAGTAAAATTTACACTATGATGTAGTAAAGTTTACAATCTGATGCAGTAAAATATACATATTAATGTAGTAAACTTTACATCGTGATGCAATCAAATATACAATTTAATGCAGTATAATTTAATGCAGTAAAATTTGCACTATGATGCAGTAAAATATACAATTTTAATGCAGTATGTAGTAAAATATACAATTTAATGTAGTTAAATTTACAATGTGATGCAAAAAAATATACAATTTAATGCAGTAAAATTTACACTGTCATGCATTAAAATATACAATTAATAATGCAAGTACGTGTACACTGTGATGCGCATTAAAATTAACAATTGTGTATGTCGTAAAAGTTTACATATTCATTTAAAAAAAATCAGACCAAAGACGTAAAAAAACTGCGAAAATGTAAAAAAAATGACCGAAAACGTAAGAAGAACAGTCGAAAACGTAAGAAAACAGGCGGAAAAACTATAGAAAACAGACGAAAAACTTAAAAAAACAGTCGACTAACGTATAAAATCAGACAAACACGAAAAATACTGACGATTTAACGTAAAATAAAACCGACGAAAAACGTAAAAAAACGACGAAACGTAAAAAAAAAGAGGAAACGTAAAAAAATAACGAAAATTTAAAGAGAACGAGAACGAGAAAAGGGTTAAAATAATGAGGAAACGTTAAAAAAAAAACGACATGAAACGTAACATAAAAAACGGACCAAACGTAAAAAAACAGACGAAAACGTAAAAACTAGAGATGAAAATGTTAAAAAACAGACAAAAACGTAAAATAACTAACGAAAACGTAAAAACGGACGAAAACGTAAAAAAACAGGCGAAATAGTAAAAAACAGACGAAAGCGTAAAAAAAAGACGAAAACACAAAATAACAGACGAAAACGTAAAAAAACTGAGAAAAACGTGAAATAACTGACGAAAACGTAAAAAAAAGGACGAAAACGTAAAAAAACAGGCGAAATCGTAAAAAACAGACGAAAACGTAAAAAACAGACGAAAACGTAAAAAACAGGCGAAATCGTAAAAAAATAGACGAAAACGTAAAATAACTGACGAAAACGTAAAAAAACAAGCGAAATCGTTAAAAACAGTTGAAACTGTAAAAAAACAGACGAAAACGTAAAAAACAGGCGAAAACGTAAAAAAACAGACGAAAACGTTAAAAAAACAAACGAAAACAAAAAAAACAGACAAAACGTAAAAAAACAGACGAAAACGTAAAATAACAGACGAAAACGTAAAAAAAACACGGACGGAACGTAAAAAAAAAAATCAAAAAAAAAAAAAAACAAAAAAAAAAAAAAAAAAAAAAAAAAAAAAAAAAAAAAAAAAAAAAAAAAAAAAAAAAACAAAAAAAAAAACAAAAAAAATAAAAAAAAAAAAACAGACGAAATCGTAAAAAACAGACGAAAAAGTTAAAATAACTGACGAAAAACGTAAAAAAAACAGACGAAAATGTAAAAAACAGTCGGAAACAGAAAAACGTAAAATAATAGATAGGGAAATCGTAAAAAATCGTAACGTAACAAATTCGTATTAAAAAATTAAATAAATAATAGGAAAATAAGACTTTATATACCCTATAGTTAAAATGTCAAAACTACCCCTGTAGTTATAAAAAAAGGAAGGGGTGATGAGGGGACACATGGCGCAATCTAGTGACTTCCTAACCTTTTTATTTTAAGGGTCTTCTCATTGTATCCCCACCATATATATATATATACTAGTTGGTTACCCGCGCATAGCGGCGGTAATAGAAAATTTACTAACTCAACTCTTTACGCAATTTTCTACCCGCTTACAACACTTTAAATGTATATGTTCGTTGTATGTGTTCGTTTGGGTTCCCGTAGCTTTCCCGCATCACACTTATTAACTTCATCTTCTGCATGGATATGAGACAACAACACTTCGTAAAGTATTTGTTTTAAGTATACAAGTGTATATTTATTTAAGGTTAAAGTTGTATATTAAAATATTAAATCTACTGTAAATTAACCGTACTAATAATGAAAAAAACTTATAAATTATAAAATATACAAATTGTATGTTGATACACTTCACTAAATATCTAATGACCACCATAAATTAAAATTAAAGAGCACTAAATTTTAAAACATTTATTAGTGAAATTAGTTTCATAATAAAATTAAATTGATAAATAGATAATTTCATTTGAAATTAAATATGATTTTTTAATAAAAAGGTGACTCATGTGTACTTTTTGTTGTGATTCCCAAAATATGAGGTGGATAATGGTCAAGATTGAAACATCCTTATCTTAATTTTTATTGGGTCACATTATAAATGCTTTATATTGTAGTTATATATATATATATCATATATATATTTATATATATATATTTTATATATAATTCACACACAACATCCACAATTTTTTCAAACAAAACTATATACATTTTTACTATAAAACTTTTATTTAATACATTCAACATAAAAGAAAATGTTTATATTACATATTAATTTTCCCAAATACTATTATTATCATATTCTAGTTAATATATTATCAAAATTCGATTTATCTTAAATAATCTTAACGTAATAAACGATATAGGCTCATTTAATTTTATTGACGATAACATAGCAAAACACATTATACTTTCAAAATCACCATCACATATGAAATGAAATGACTATATCACTCATTTCTACCATCACACATATATATCATAACACATATACCACATTACTTATCACCAAATTAAATTACGCACATAATTCAAAACGCATAAAACTAGTCAGGTTAACACTAACGGTTCATCTAGCGGTTAAAAATTAACCTTGTTATAAATCTACGGTTGGCAAACATTATAAATATGATATAACAAAAAAAGAAAAAAATACAAGACACTTAAAAGGAAACTTGGCAATAGAAATTAAACACACATATGGATCTAAGTTGACTCTTAATGATCAAGAGATTCATTCACCACCGCTACCAGGCCAAACTAGTAGTATTTTCGGTGGAATACCTATGTGTGCCATGAAAAAGAGCACTTTCGCTCTTAACACAACCATAGAGTATCATATAAAAATAGGTATACTAGACCATAATATGGATAAGAAGCACATGAGACAGTCAGAAATACTTATCATATGCGTTATCAACAACGTGACAATTATTTTTACGTTTCTAATATTAAAACGTAAAAACAATTGTCACGTTGTTTATAACGCATATGATATGTATTTCTCACCATCTCATGTGATTTTTATCCATATGAGGGTCTAGTATACCCATTTGTATTTCATACTCTATAGCAGTGTCAAGAGCAGGATGGCTCTTTTTCCTCGTCACACATAGGTAGTCCACTGAAATTACTACTGAGTTTGGCAGATACGCGATGGTGACCTGAATCGCTTGATCTTAAGTGTTAACTAAGATATCGTATGTGTGTTGTTATTTCTCCTGACCATGTTTTTTTGAAGTGCTTTGTATTTTTTCTTTTTAGTTTTAAATCATACGAAAAACCAAATTTCGTCTTCCGACGAGGCTTAGAAGAGATGAGATGTAGACTGCCTTACTCTACGTAAGGTAGAGCGAGGCTCTATTTCTACGATGGACCTACGACCCTTTTTGCAAGGGGTGGGATGAAACCCTCGCCTTTTATCACAAAAGGTGAGATAATTTTTCCAACTTATGCAACCTAATTGTAATGTAAGATCATAAATTGAATCTTTTAAAATTGAGTTTATATGCCTAGTCAGTAGGGTCCATATTCCAATCAAAATAAGAGTCTTAACAATAATTAAATATACATAATAAATGTTGAACATTTCTCTAGGTAAAATAATAATAGTTGAACTATTATAGTATTATGATGATATAGGAATAACTACGTATTAATATCACCAATCATTAATTACAACATATGTTCTTGTTAAAGAGTTACTAAACTTTACTTCTACTAGGATGACACCCGCGTGATGCTACAGTTAGTACACTGTAATTAAAACTTACAGCTAAGACATATAACACTATCAATTTTTTTACCCTTACTTTTTTACCGATAAACAAAATGTCACCTCTTTTTGATATACTGATTAAAAAATCCATTTTATACTTTGTTTCGTCGTTACCTAAACCAAACACTATATGAACTACAAAAAGATTTATAAACTTCTATATCATCATTTTGTAATTTTTTTATATTTTGCATTTATCTGCATTATAAATAAACTTTTATAAATGGTAAGCTATGATGAGTACAATAAAAGCCATATGTTATTACAAAGTACTTATTTACTTAGATAGAAAATTAGAAAAAAATTAAAAAATGTGACATCTCTTATATTCTAAATGTATTCATTTCATTTGAGCTTGAAATGAATGTTAACTATACATCATTAGACTTGTTTTATGTATCTTTATATCTTTTCATAAGTGCCACTAAGCTATAAACCATTTGATAAGATTCACATTATATATAAGACATAACAAATGAAGAAAAATGCAAAATACTTAAAGAGAACATGGCATGAAAAATTAAACACACATATGAATCTGAATTGACTCTTAAGGATAAAGAGATCCAGTTACCACTTATATATGCCAACTAGTAGTTAAATTTGGAGAATACCTATGTTGCCTTGAAAAGAGAATTTCGCTCTTGGACGCTGCCGTAGTGTAGAAATAACAAATTGGTTAGATATTAAAAAAAATGATGAAAAAAAAATATATTGGAAAAGTTTTAGAAAAATGAGAAAAATGGGTGTTTTATAACTTGTGACTTCTTAACTCTCTCCACAAAAATCTTTGCTACTTTTTAAAGGTTTAGTTTAGGGAAGTTTTGAGGTATTTGGTTATAGAGCATATAATATTGCGTGAGGACACGCAATCGCTTAGTTTGGGGAATTTTGATATATGTGAAAACACATATCTGTTTTTTTATCAAAAATGACCCATAAAAGACTAAAATTGTGCATAAAATGCTTGTATATTGCTTGTTTTGTCTTTATGTTTGTGTAGGTACGGATAAAGCAAAAATCATAAGAAAACGATCAAAACCAGACAAACACGGACACGGGAACGAAAGAGCACACAAAGAGCCGGGAGAATACTATCAAAAGTCAACAGTGGTAAACTCAAGTCAACCTTCAGTCAAACATGGTCAACACAAAAAGACAAAATCCAAAATTACCAAATCAGTCCCTCAAAGTTAACCAAATTCATAAAATAATCCCTAAACCCTAACGGTGTTAACTCTTTAAATTATAAGAGTTAACACCCGTTATTTCCCCTTATAACAAATCCAAGCCCGAGCCCAAACACATACCGTGGCCCATTCCCTTTATAAATAAGCCCAAAGTCAAACCTTTTCACCCCGGGTCAAAATAAACACAAACGCACCCTTTTATAAAAGAAAATCACGCGGGAAAAGAAGTTGTTACTGTTCACCGTCTTCTACAATTTACCCCGAGTTTAAAACAAAGGGCAAATGCAAATTGACTACATGGCCACGCAATTCAAGTGAAAAAGGACACCTTGGCAGAGTTATACATCATCCAAGACTCCCATTGGTCAATTCCTAAAAGAGAATGACACGCGGATGCAAGGAAGCACACTAAGGAATGGGGTTTTTACACTAAATCATGCCTAAAAGAAGCACAAAGGCCTCTGACACACGGATTGCCACGTTGGCAATCCATGTGATCAAAATCTAATCCAACGATGGAGAGAGAGCATCCAATGATTGAAGGAATGAAAGGACATGATTTATAGGAGCATCTACCAACCTCCAAGGCCTAGAAGCATCTCTTGATGGCTATAAATAGCCCCTCACATTCACACACAAGATATCTAGTTTTTTTTAGCTTTTGAACTTTAGCTTATGTAATTTTCATAAATTAGCTTATGTAGTTTTAATTTAGTTTTTAAAAGTTTATTGTAATCTCAGTTTCAACATATTGTAATCAATTTTCTAGTTAATGAAATCATAAGTTTTATTTTAATAATCTATCATAAGCTTTTACTCTCAAATGTTGTTGCTACTGTTACATAAGCTCCTAATAAGCTCATACAAGCTCTCTGAGTCTATAAGCTCAGATTGAGCTCATATAAGTCATCTAATCTACTTAAACTCCTAAAATTAGTCTAAAACCTTTGCTAAATGGGATTAAGCTTCTTGGATGATGAGCTAGTTATGGAAGAGCTTATGGGACACTACCAGCTTATCCTTGGATAAGCTAGAGCTTATAGACAGCTCAATTGAGCCTTTATTGCCTGTGTTTAGCTAAGGTTCCTTGTAAGTTCATTTACTCTTTTTGTCTTAATTTTCCTAGCTTAATTTTGCTTAAACTGCTTATAGTCTAGCTTATTTGTGCTTAATTCTGTCTAATTGTGCTTATTGAATTTGTTTCAATATCTGTTTTTAAGTTTTATAGCTTAGATCTAAGATTTCTGAGTTTAGATACATAAAACTGTCAAAAACTAAAAATATTAGCTTAACTTGTAGCTTATTGTTTCTAGCTTATTTGCTTATAGATTTATGCTTATTAAGGTTTTTATAATCTATTTGTTAACTGGTATTTAGGATTTAAGTTCTTAATTTCTTTTTCATAAGCTAATATGGATTCTAGTCTAGTTAAAGGGGTGTTTGGGAAAACAGCACTAACCATAGGGTAGTGCTGTTGTTAGCTCTTTGGTCTTTTGTGTTCATTTTAGATTCCAAATTAAGTTTAGTTCAAGATATTTTTATAAATTAGATGTGTTTTAGCTAAGTTTTCAATAGTTAGTATCAATATAGCTCAAATATGTTAAGTTTCTTTTGCATTAATAGCTTAATTCAGCTTTAGCTTTTGTAATTGCTTAATTTGTGTTTAGATAAGTGTTAAAATAGAGTAGAAAGAAGTTTAATAGGTCTGCATTTGAAGGTTTTTAGATTTAGTTCATTAGCATGTCAACTGCATCAGCAGTGTTAAAAAAGTTAAAAGTCAATTTCTAGCTTAATTTGCAGTAGTTTAAAATAGGTGTTAGGTTTTAGTTTTCAGCATAAAAGTAGCTTAAATATCATAGTTTACAAGTTTGCAATTAGTTTTTAAATTCTAGCTTATTTTATAATCTAAATTTAAGCTGCAAATTTGCCTTTTGTCTTTTCATTTTTAAAGTAAAATTCAGCATGATCTAAGCCTAGGGTCTGTTTTCAAAGTACTTTTGTAATAAGCAAGTGAGTTTCAAACTTTGTTTCAAAGGTAGATTTTGGAAGCTTATTAGTTGTAGAATAAGTTTCAATAAGCCATTTCCCCACAAGGATCCAAGAGCTTATCTAAAAATAAGCTCAAAGATCCCTGTAGGGACTGTTTGGGTCTCAGGTTTAGTCAAGAGCTTATTTCAGTTTTTATAGTTTATTCTTCTTAAACTTTTGCTTAATTTGTTCTTAAGTTTGCTTAATATGTTAGTTTAAATTAGAATTAAGCTTATTAAGTCAGTAGTGTTAGCTATTTAGCTTTTTCATTAAAATTTCAAAAACACCAAGTAAGTAGCCTGTAGTGTTTTTATAGTGTTTTTTCTTTGCTTATCTGTTTTTCAAAATGAAGTTGGTTTGCAATTCTAAGTAGCTTAATAGTTGTGCTTTAAGTAGGTAAAAAGCTCATTGGCCTAAGGATCCATTTTAGTGCTTAAAAATAAGCTTACATGTCCCTTTAGGGCCTTTTTGGCTATTAGTTTTAATAAAAAAGCTTATTTAGTCTTTTAGCTTATTTCTTGCTTATCTTTAGTCCTAATTAGTTCATTAGCTTAGGTTTAGCATATTATAGCTTAATTAGTCTTAACTTTAGCTTATTAAGTCTTCTATCTTATTTAGTTTTGAAAAAAGCCAAAAATATGAGTTAAGTGTTTCTGTCAGAGTTATAAGCTGTTTAATAGCTTATTTAGGGCTTTTCATAAAAAGTTTCTTTTATTAAAATTGCTTATTTTTAGGTGCTTAATAACTTTGCTTTTATAAGTTTTTATAAAAAAAAAGGGGAAAGTGGAAATCGGGGGTGAGCAAGACTCGAACCCCCGACCTCAACACTTTCAACCCTTTTATAACACCACAACACACACTCACTACCACTGCGCCCTGGGGTCTTTTTCGTTATACATCTACAATATTTAACTTTTATACACGTTTTTCCCTAATAAGCTTAATAAGCTGTTATAGCTTATTTCGCAGCTTATTCATTAAGCTGTGATATCAAGCTTATTTTTCCTAGGATCTAATTAGTTCAAGCTATTTTCTGTATTTTTTCTAGAATTTTTATAATTAGTTTAGTATTTTTAAACATTTATTTTCATTAAAAACTTTAAAAAATCATAAAAAATAGAAAAATAATCAAAAAAATATAAATCTTTTTTAGAAAATTTTATTTTATCATAAAGTTTCTAGGAAAATTAGTTTTGCCTTCGTAGGGTTTAATTTGCAAAATTTCGATTTTTAAAGAACGGGATTCGTTCCCGTTCTTGTTTTTCGTATTTTAAAGCTCATTTCAACTCCGTTTTTGTTCTAGTCTTCTTTAAACTTACTTTTTAGTCAATTAGAGTCCATTTAAAAAAGAAAATTTTAATTTAGATTTAATTTTAGAAATTTAGGGTTTTTAATTGCCGTTTAGGGTTCCCGTTTTGCGTTTTTAGTTAAAATTTGATTTCTCGTTATTTGTTTTCGTGCTTAATTGTTATCATTTGCTTATTTTAATTTGTAAAAGTAGATAATCAAATCAATCTTGGTTTCCAATTCAAATCATTGTCCGAACATCAAACGTGGTTTCAATTTCATAAATCGTTGGGGAATAACGACCCGGGAATCATACTTCCCGGTTTATATACGTATTATATTATATATATTTGTGAAGATTTTCCTTTTTACCTTTGTCCTCAAGGGTAATTTGGTAATTTTCCATCATATTATATATTTTATTATTACGTGTGTTGGATTCTACGAATCATAAACCAATGTCCGTCTTGATGCATACTTGAGACGTCGAGAGATGTTGATGCATGTATGCATTGATGATTTGTGATTACGAGTAACTTGCGCACTTTACGTTACGTATTACAAGTCACATGTTTGTCATCACCAAAACATAAAGAGATCGTATAGATTAAATATCGTAATATTTGCACTAACAAGCAGTACTAAGGAAGTCTGGTTTAGTATCAATTAATACTGCTAGACAAGTTAATACTGCTCACTCAAAAACAACAGTGAATGCTGCTAGACCAATGTTATATCTTATTAAAACTACACATTCAATTGTTAAGAGGTCCATTCATAAGAACACAACATTTAAAAATAGTAATATTAATCAAATGGTTAATATTGTTAGGGGTACAAGTATTAATATTGCTAAACCAAAAGCAGTAGTTAATGATGTTCAGGGAAACAATCTTAATGCTGTTAAGGCCTCAGCTTGTTGGGTTTGGAAACCAAAGTCTAAAGTTTTAGACCATGTTTCTAAACATAACAGTGCATCAATCACCCTAAAGAAGATTGATTATGTTGATACACAAGGTATCCAAGTCAGTGATGGCTTGGGTCCCCAAAAGAAACTGATTTGCTTATCTAATGTGCAGGGCAATCCACAAATGGATTTATAGGTTCAAGGAGTGATTGATAGTGGATGCTCAAGGCACATAACTGGGAACATGTCCTATCTTAGAGACTATTAAGATATAAATGGAGGATATGTTGCTTTTGGAGGGAACCCCAAAGCAGGGAAAATCACAGAAAAATGTACCATTAAAATTGGTAATCTAGATTTTAAAAATATGTATTTTGTGAGAGAGTTAAAGTTTAATCTCTTTAGTGTCTCACAAATGTGTGATAAAAA
>BQNB010160398.1:0-14802 GCA_026074375.1 Tanacetum coccineum | reverse complement strand
AAAAGTTTATAAACCAAGGGTATATATTGTTAATTTTGAAAACTTAAAAATATAAAATATAATATTTTTAATATAAAAATGTATATTAATATTATAGAACTCAATTTTATTAAAACCCGACACATTTATCGTTATTAATTATCGATCGACGCATTATAAAACAATTACGTTATATAATTAACGTGATTTATCATCGACTAACTTTTGAAGAAACTTAAAATCTTATCGTATCACGTTACTAGGGAGTTTCATATGAGGGGTTCCATTTGGGTATTTGTTTTGACGAGTTTGATGAGTTTACGATTTAAAGTGCCCTAACTCCTCAAACAATACTACGTGGCCTCTGGATTATGATAGCACGAACAGTGATACAATATTCCATAAATTAATCAATCAAAGTAATACGTTAAACTTTATGAAGTTTTAAAACATAAACCATCACACTAAGACTTGACATATTACCCTAGGTTGCGTGGCGAAGCCGTTACTTTCACCTATTATACTTTTGCCATCAATCAGATTTCCCGATACTATTAAGGTGAGTTCGTAGCCTCACTTTTAAATCTTTTGAATGTTTTATAAACCCGCGAGGGGGATACATGCTCAATTGTTTTTAAAATATACACAAGTACTTAAAACCAATACTGTGAGTTCATAGCCTCGCATTTCAATCTTTTGAATGTTTTATAAACCCGCGAGGGGGATACATGCTCAATTGTTTTTAATATACACAAGTATTATAACCGATATTGTGAGTTCATGCCTCGCATTTTCAATCTTTCTGAATGTTTTAGTTAACCTGCGAGGGGGAACATGCTGTTAATTGTTTTTAATTAATACACCAAACCCGATATTTGTGAGCTTTCATAGCCTCGTCATTTCAATCTTTGAATGTTTGATAACCGGAGGGGGTATACATCCTTTTAATCATATTACAAGTGTTTTTAAATGTATGCTATCCTGATATATTATTACATCTGTTGTCTAAGTCCCTATATGCCAAAAGACCCCCACCATCATGGACCGTTAATTACTTGCATTGCGTGTGAACGCGAATATTGTGAATAAGCATATTGGACTTATTGAACTTGTATTCAAACTACTTTACTCAAACCTATGAATTTCACTCAACCATTGTGTTGACTTTTTAGCATGTTTATTTCAGGTAACTGCGCATCATATGGCACGGAGTGGCATGGACTTGAAGATGGCTAAACCGTTATCATTCAAACTTTTTAATTTCTTGTAAATTTGGGACCTCTGTTTGTAAAAACTATGATGAATAAATGAATGATAATAATTTTTTCCAAAACGTCTCTTTATGACTCATTTTCTATGATTATGTCTGTTGTACTATGAAATAATACCCCAGATTAGCTTCCGCTGCTATATGTATCAAAATGGGGGTGTTACAGATTGGTATCAGAGCCACGGTTATAGAGAACAAGGTCGAAACCTTAACTATAACTACTTTTCTTTTTCTAGCCAAGAAAGTCCTCCGTGCCACTACATCTCCCGAATAGTATGTAAAAGTACATAACTATTATACTATTATATATAACTTATGTTATTTACCGCTGGATTGTTAACAGAACGATGTCGTCTCCCAACCATCTTACTTCCGGTATTGAGGATGCCTTTTCCTCTAACTTTCCTGACTTTATTCCGGCTTCTCCAGACTATGTCCCAGCTTCATCGGGAAAAACATATTCTAGCTCTTCTAACTCATTTGACGTAGTTCCAATAGATTCACCAACTCTTTTGCTCTTTCATGGTGATCCCTACATGAAAGTTATGCAAGCATTTCATGCTAAAAAATCACCTATCCCACCTCCAACTATTATACCTCAATCATCAATGCTTAATCCTTAAGAATTATTTCTTCCTGAAGGACTACTACCACCAAAGAAACGAGGTGTTCATCCTCGTCTACTTATGCCCTACCTCAAGACTTTGAGATAGGAGAAAGTTCTCGTAAGACAAGTCTGGAACGTCACGAGGAGACAATTGAGGAAATCTTGAATCATCTAAATGAACTTTCTCTCGATCGTATTGAATACATAGAAGACAAAATCGAAGGACTTAGAAAAGGTCGGGTGATTATCCAACAAGACTTTGACAATCTACAAGCTGAACTCCAACAAGCTCGTGCTCAAATTTCTAAACTTCAGAAGAAGCAGATGGGAAATAACCACAAAATTTCTCTGGCTCGCTTCAGAATTTCTAATCTGGAACACGTCATCAACGATATCCAGATTCGTCATCAAGAAGATAAGGAAAGTCTTCTAAATACCATTAATGAACTCAAGATCAGCTAAGAAGGACCATCAGACTATTAGATTAGATTTTAGTTACCACTTTTATTAAAAACCTAGCCATGAGATGTGTGGTATAAATAAAAACACTTGTCAAATATTGACTATGTATAGTAAAAAAAAGACAAGTTGTTCATGATGTAATACAATGGCAATCCTGTTATATATACCTTGTTGTTTCATAATACCAACTTATCTCTCTTACATCATCATCTCCATCATCATCACATACATCATTGTTTCCATCCTCATCACCATTATAGCAATGCTTATTTTTAAACTTTAAGCATTTTAAAGAAAAATAAGCATTACTCTTTAAGCATTTTTAAGCATTACATTTTTTAAAGTATTGCATTTCAAGACTTGTAATAACATTCTTACTACGTGTTATCTTATGTTGATAGAATGCCTCCTAAAAGGACATCAACATCTGAAGCACCGGCCATGACTTAAGCTGCCATTAGAAAACTAGTTGCTGACAGTGTCACCTCGGCTCTAGAAGCACAAGCTGCAACAATGGCAAATACTAGTAATCCCAACAGGAACACCAGACCTACTGGAACTCCTGTAGCAAAAACAGGAAACTACTAAGAATTCATAAGTTGTCAACCTTTCTACTTTAATGGTACGGAAGGAGCAGTTGGCCTCATCTGCTGGTTTGAATGGACCGAATTAGTATTTTCTTGTAGCAAATGTGCTGAGGAAAACAAAGTAACATTTGTTTTCTGTAGCAAATGGACCGAATCAGTATTTTCTGGTACCCTTACTGATGATGCCCTGTCTTGGTGGAATGCATACGCCCAACCTATGGGAGTAGATCAAGCCAATCAAATCACCTGGACTGAGTTAAAAAGACTCTTAACAAACAAGTATTATCCTCGAACTAAAGTCAAAAAGATGGAAGATGAACTTTACAATCTGACTGTAAAGGGAAATGATCTTAAACCTTACGTTAGAAGATTCTAAGAATTAACAGTCTTATGCCCGAACATGGTACCAAACACCGAGAAACTCCTGGAAGCCTTCATCGGAGGGTTACCTAGGAGTATTAAAGGAAATGTTACTGCCTCTAAACCTCAAACTTTAGAGGAAGCCATTAACATAGCCCAAAGGCTAATGGATCAGGTAACAAAACACACTTTGGTGCAAACATCAAGTGATCACAAATGAAAGTTTGACGACAAAAGAACTTTCAACAACAACAACTACCGTAACACCAACACCAACAACCGCTACAATAATCACCAACCACAACAAAATAGAAGACAAGAAGCTGTCAGAGCTTATGCTGCCACTCTAGCTAAAAATAATAGGTATGCATGAAACCTCCCATTATGTAAAATATGTGCTCTACATCACACAAGACCTTGTACTATTAAGTGAAATATTTACAACAAGGTGGGCCATTTGACCAAGAACTGCTGAAACAAGAGGCCAGCCACTGGAAGTAATCAGCTACCAGTGACAGTTATTTGTCATGCCTACGGAGAGAAAGGGCATTATACAAATCAGTGCCGAAAGACCAACATCAATTCCCAGGGAAGAGCCTACATGCTAAGAGATAGAAATGCTCATCAAGACCCGAACGTAGTCATGGGTATGTTTCTTCTAAACCAACATTTAGCTAGAGTATTATTTGATTCTGGAGCCGATAAAAGCTTCATATCCATATCTCTTGCCTCTATGCTAAATATCCCGCCTATTACAATAGATACCTTTTATGATATCAAAATGGCTGACGGAAACCTTGTAAGCACAAACACCGTTATCCAGGGTTGCACCCTAACCTTGCTAAATTAATCTTTCAAAATCGATCTCATGCTGATTAAACTCGGTAGTTTCGACGTTGTCATCGGTATGGACTGGTTGTCCAAGTATCATGCCAAAATTCTCTGTGACAAGAAAGTCGTTCACATTCCTATTGACGATGAAACTTTGATCATTCTAGGTGACCGACAATACGACCCGACTAAATCTCCCATTCTTGAATAAAAATGAAACGATACATATCCCGAGGTTGTCAAGTTTTCATAATTCAAGTAACGAAAAAGAAGAAGTCGGACGAGAAGAGATTAGAAGATATTCCCGTAGTTAGGGAATTCCCAGAAGTTTTTCCTGAAAATCTACCTGGCCTCCCTCCCGTTTGCCAAGTAGAATTCCAAATAGATCTAATTCCCGAAGCAGCACCTGTAGCCCACGCACCTTATAGATTAGCTCCATCAGAAATGCAGGAACTATCTAATAAACTTCAAGAATTGTCAGACCGAGGTTTTATACGACAAAGTACTTCACCCTGGGGAGCTCCTGTCTTATTTGTTAAAAAGAAAGATGGATCTTTCATAATGTGTATCGATTACCGAGAGTTGAATAAACTAACTGTAAAGAATCGTTACCCATTACCCAGAATCGATGACTTATTCGACCAACTTCAAGGTTTGAGTGTCCACTCAAAAATCGACCTAAGATCAGGTTATCATCAACTGAGAGTAAGGGATGAAGATATTCCTAAGACTGCTTTTAGAACAAGATACGGACACTATGAATTTCAAGTTATGCCATTTGGTTTAACTAACGCACCTGCTGTATTCATGGATCTCATGAACCGCGTATGTAAACCATACTTGGACAAATTCGTAATAGTATTCATCGATGATATTCTCATCTACTCTCGTAACGAAGAAGAACATGCAAATCATCTGAGAATAATCTTAGAATTACTCAGAAAAGAGAAACTATATGCCAAGTTCTCCAAGTGTGATTTCTGGATCCGCATGGTGCAATTTCTTGGACACTTAATTGATAGTCAAGGACTTCATGTTGACCCCGCCAAGATTGAAGCAGTTAAGAACTGGGCATCTCCCACTACACCCACGGAAGTTCGTCAATTCTTAGGACTCGCCGGCTATTACCGAAGATTCATCCAAGGTTTCTCAAAAATTGCAAAGCCTTTGACTAAATTAACCCAGAAAAACAAGAAGTATATCTGGGAAAAAGATCAAGAGACGGCTTTCCAATTGCTAAAACAAAAACTTTGTGAAGCTCCAATCTTAGCATTACCAGAAGGAAACGATGACTTTGTCGTTTACTGTGATGCATCTCTTCAAGGTCTGGGAGCAGTATTAATGCAAAAAGAAAAAGTCATTGCATATGCGTCCCGACAACTCAAGCCTCACAAAGAAAACTATACCACTTATGTTTTTGAATTAGGAGTAGTTATATTTGCTCGTAAAATTTAGAGACACTATCTATACGGTACAAAGTGTATAGTGTTCACTGACCACAAAAGCCTTTAACATATTCATTCATCGAAAATTGAACACAGGCAACGCCGTAGGCTAAATTGCCTGCAGATTATGATTGTAGAGATTCGTTACCATCCTGGAAAGGTAAGATGTCGTAGCAATGGCCTTAAGCCAGAAGTAACCCTCCGAGTCCAATCATTATCATGACCCTTCACCCAAAATTACCACTCATAATCCTCGAATCTCAAAACCGAAGCAAACAAGAAGAAAGAACATCAAATCCGAAAACCTACGATGGAATGGAAAAAATAATTTGAAATTCGCTCCTGATGGTACTTGTTTTATCAAAAATGAGTTGGCTACCACTTTTCGGTGGTTTGAGAGACTTAATCATGCATAAGTATCATAAATTGAAGTATTCCATTCACCCAGGTTCTGACAAAATGTACCAGGATCTAAAGAAACTCTATTGGTGGCCTAACATGAAGGCAATCATCGCGGAATATGTTGGCAAATGTTTGACATGTTCTAGAGTTAAGGCAAAATGTCAGAAGCCATCCGGCTTACTGGTACAACCAGAGATTCCTATGTGGAAATGGGAAAGAATAACAATGGACTTTGTTACAAAACTTCCCAAAACATCAAACGGACATGACACAATTTGGGTCATTGTCGATCGCCTTACAAAATCCGCACATTTCATACCTACCCGAGAGACAGATAGTATGGAAACCCTTACCAGGTTGTACATCAAAGAAATAGTCTCCCGGCATGGTGTGCCAATATCCATCATCTCGGATCATGACAGTCATTTCACATCCAGATTCTGGCAATCACTACAAAGTGCCTTGGGTACTCAATTAGACATGAGTACGGCATATCATCCCGAAACCGATGGACAAAGTGAAAGAACCATCCAAACACTCGAAGACATGCTTCGAGCCTGTGTCATAGACTTTGGAAAAGGATGGGAAAGACACTTACCATTGGTGGAATTCTCTTACAATAACAGTTATCATGCCAGTATTAAGGCAGCACCGTTTGAAGCACTCTATGGTCGAAAGTGCAGATCACCTGTTTGCTGGGCCGAAGTTGGAGATGTTCAACTCACAGGACCAGAAATAATTCATGAAACCACTGAAAAGATAGTGCAAATTCGACAACGCTTGCAAGCTGCAAGAGACCGGCAGAGAAGTTATGCCAATATAAGACGAAAGCCTTTAGAATTTCAAGTTGGAGATCGTGTTATGTTGAAAGTATCACCTCGTAAAGGTGTCATCCGATTCGGAAAACGAGGAAAGCTTAACCCTCGGTACATTGGACCATTCAAAATCCTTGAACGGATTGGCCCAGTGGCATACAAACTAGAGCTTCCTGAAGAGCTCAGTAATGTCCACAATACTTTCCACATTTCTAATCTAAAGAAATGCTTATCTGACGAATCCCTTGTCATTCCAATGAAAGAGCTTCAGCTCAATGACAAACTCAACTTTGTAGAAGAACCAGTGGAGATTATGGATCGAGAAATCAAGCAACTAAGACAAAGTCGTATTCCTATAGTCAAAGTACGATGGAACTCTAAAAGAGGACCAGAATTTACGTGGGAACGCGAAGATGAAATTCGTGCCAAATATCCTCATCTATTTTCCAGCATCTCTTCAAAATCCAATTAAATCTCGGGACGAGATTTCTGTAAGGATGGGGGACTATAACAACCCATAATTTTCATCAATGTAAATATCCATCTATTAAATTAGATGCACTGTAATATCCATCTATTAAATTAGATGCACTGTAATATACATCTATTATAAATATATCACCTTTTTACAGGAATTTTTTTTGCTTTATTCTATTATGTAACATGGTTTACATAACTAAAGTTAACGAGCTCACACAACCTACCTATGCCATCTATATCTATGTTTATCTCATGTAAACATCCTAATATGTCAAGTCTATGCCCTAATATCATTTTTACCAAGTACATTATCCATTTAACGTACTTTTCAAAACGTTATACCAAAACAAGCATTAAACGTTAACGTTTATATCAAAACCCTAATTATATGTAATGTATACATATAAAATGAATGTACAAGCCTTCAAACATATGTAAAAATGTACAATGCACCATATTTGAATCATATTTTCCCTCCAAGTCAATGTACAACTCATTTAAGCTCAATGTACAAGTCAATAATGCAAGAAAGTCAAACTAGGTCATTTTACCTCCTAAATCACTTTGGTTTCTTACCACCACTTTAACACAAGGTACAAGCATTTAATGCATGACTTTTAAACCTTAAACCTAAACCCTAATTCATCCTAAACCCTAATCTAAAACCCTAAAACCCTAAAACAAAACCCTAAACCCTAATTTCACTTTCAACTAAAAACTAAACCCTAAACCTAAAACTAAGCCCTAAACCTTAATCCTAAGCCCTAATCTCAATCCTAACACTAATCCTAAACCTTAATCTATCCTAAACCCTAACCCTAACTTGAATTTTAAGTCAAAAACCCTAACCCGAAAGCAAAACAAACCCGGCACCCCTTTTTATCCATTTTTGACCCATTTTACACCCAAGCTAGCAACCAAGCACCTCAAGCACCTCTATGACATCACCAAGCAGCCTCCCAAGTAGCTTACAAGCACCTCCATCACCACCCTTAAGCACCAAGGCTTCTAGACACCCCTTTGTCACCACCTTGTACCCGAAACCCTTCCAACACCTTCCACCATTCAAATCTACACCTCTAGCCCTCAATACTCATCATTCTAGCTTCTATGAATCACCTCAGCTAGCCTTGACACTAATCAAACATAAAACTTAGGCACCAAGGGTTTTTAAGCCCTATAAATAGCCGAAACATACACCCCTTTCATTTCATCCCACACAACTCATCTCACACCATCAAATGGAATTCTAGCCTTTCCATAGAAGCAATAAAAGATCAAGAGAAGTCCCTAAGCTTAGAATAGAAGCCAAGAATCAAGAAAAACAAAGCCTTGAGTCCGATTTCTAGGCGGAAGAATCATAAAAACCCCATTTCGAACCCATTTATAGCTTAAGTAAGCCTAAGATCTTGTTTCCAAAACTATATTCTGTACAATAATGTTCATAATACTCTTAAGATCATGTATGAACTCTTGTTTGAAGGTTTGAATCCTCAAACCCATGTGTTTTTAATAAAAACCTTAAAAACAACCCATTTTTGATTTTCTAGCTAAAAGGTCCTTTTTCTAAACTTTTGTTACGTTAAAACTTCTTATTTTAGCTTATACTAATAAGCTATGACCTGCAAATATCATTTGGAATCCTAAAATAAGCTTGCATGGCATTTTGGACTTGTTTTGCAAAAGTATTCCATGCAAGGGGTATATATCGTAACTTTATGAAATTTATAACTAAAGGGGCTGAAAATGTCATTTTCTTAAAATTATAACTATAAGGACCTATTTTTACAAGTTTCAAAGCTAAAGGTTTAATATATATATACTTTTTATATAAAGGACTAAACTTGTTGAAGTTTATAAACTAGGGGTATATATTGCCAATGTTGTAAACTTATAAAATATTATATTTTTATATTAATTATAAAAATATATAAAAATTATTCTAGCTTTTGAAGAAACTTAAAACTATAATGTATCACATTACTAGGGAGCTTTATGTGAGGGGTTTATTTGGGTATACATTTTGACGAGTTTGCTGGATTTACGATTTAAAGTGTCATGGCTCTTCAAACGTTTACTACATGACCTATAAATTATGATGGCCCGAACAGTGATACGATATTTCCATAATAAATCCAATCAAAATGATATTTCTTTCTGACATAAAACATATCCAATCAAACTAAGACTTGACATATTACCCAGGTTATGTGACGAAGCCGTAACTTTCATTTTTAAATACTATTTTTGCCATCAATCAATTTCCCATATTGTTAATGGTTGAGTTCATTTAACCTCGCATTCAATCTTTTAAATGTTTTCATAAACCCGCGAGGGGGATACATGCTATAAACTATGAATACAAGTATTTTTCTGTATGCTATCCTGATACATTATTGCCTAAGTTCCTACTTTTGCCATTAAGTCCCCACTATCATGAACCGTTAATTACTCGTCGGGGTAAGCGCGAATGCTGTGAATAGATCTATTTGGGACTGGACTCTCCATTGGTGTACCTATACTATCGGTAACCAATAACACTTCATTAGAAATAACCGCGGGTGTTTGGAAAAGGCACCCATTAGGGCAATTATTTATGATTATTTAACCTAAGGTTTCGGTGTTGCAATTATTACAAACTATGGGTGTATAACAACGTAACCCACTATTGAGCTTGTATTCAAAACTGTTTACTATAAACCTATGAATTTCACTCAACCTTTGTGTTGACTTTTTAGCATGTTTATCTCAGGTAACTGAACATCTTATGGCACGGAGTGGCACGGACTTGAAGATGGCTAAACTGTTATCATTCAAACTTTATGTTTTCATGTAGATTTTGGGACCTCTATTTGTAAAAACTCTGATAAAATAATGAATGATAACTTATCTTTTAAAAACCTCTCTTTCGAGTCGTTTTCTATGATTATGATTGTTGTACTATGAAATAATACCCTAGATTAGCTTCCGCTGCTATATGTCAAAAATGGGGGGTGTTATAGTACTGCTAGTTCATAGTTACTACTGCTAGTGTAACTTAGTACTGCTAGTGTAACTTGTACTCTAGCTAAGTGTAAAATTAGAGGGGTACATGCTCGTTACTACTGGGCTAGTATAATGTATACTGCTAGTGCAGTAAAGTTAGTAACAGCTAGTGAAAGATTAAGAAAAGATCTAAGTAGTTACTACTGCTTGTACACAGTTAATGCTGCTGGTGTATAAGTTACTACTGCTTGTTAAGAGTTAATGCTGCTGGTACAAAGTTACAACTGCCGAAAGATTACAACTGCTAAAAGATTACAACTACTGAAAGATAAAGATTGCTTGAAGATCAAGATTACTTATGAGATAAGGATTGTTATTAATAAAATAGATCTTTGAGAATAATCTAAGTTTTTTAATATATTATAAATCGACTAGGACTCCTTGGTGTATAAAAGGAGGTCCTAGGGCATAGAGTTTGCCATCCAAAAATCTAGAAATCTTTTGTTTTGATATCGTTATAGCTTCATGGTTTTGCAACCCTAATACTAGTTAGAGTATTCATATTAATATATTAAATCTTTGTTTGTTAATATGTGTGTTCATTAGAATTACTGTTCTATTGCATATTCTTCTCATTGATCAAAGATTAGATTCCGCATAATCTTTGATATATATTACAAAGTTTCTATCATAGTTGTGTAGGATTTATCTTGCATAACTAAACCTTACACAAGCTAAGGAATTCAAGATCCATTCAAATGTTAAATTTTTTAAAGAATAAAATGAACAACTGTTAAAAGACTTAAGGACATCTAAGTTAAATGCTATTGCTTATAAAACAAGTTTAGAGTCTGTAGAAGCAAGACTTCTAGTTTATAAGAAAAATGAGTCTGTTTATGAGGAAGATATCAAGGTCTTAAAATGTGAGATTCATTTAAGAGAAGTAGCCATTACAGAGCTTAGAAGGAAGTTGGAACTGGCTCAAAAACAAAAAGATGAAATTAAGCTAATAGTAAAAAATTTTGAGAATTCATCTAAAAACTTAAGCAAATTAATAGACTGTCAGATAGTTGATAAGTGCAAAATAGGTTTAGGGTATAATGCTGTTCCACCTCCCTATACAGGAAACTTTATGCCTCCAAAACCTGATTTGTCATTCTCAAATTTAGAAGAGTTTACAAGTGAGCCGATAGTTATTAAGCCTGTAGTTGAGAACAGTGAAGCTAAGGCTAGTGAAGCAAAGCCTAAAGTAGTTAGGAAGAATAATGGTGCTCCAATTATTGAGGATTGGTTGTCTGAAAGTGAGGAAGAAGATGTGCCTCAGGCTAAGATTGAAAAGAAAACAATTAAGCCTAGTTTTACTAAGATAGAGTTTGTTAAACCTAAAGGAAAATTGCTGAACAGGTTGAACAAATTAGGCAAAACACTCATACTCCTAGAGGCAATCAAAGAAACTAGAATAATATGATGTCTCAAAGATTAGGAAGTAACTTTGAGATGTTTAACAAAGCTTGTTTTGTATGTGGAAGTTTTGATCACTTGCAGGTAGATTGTAAAAAGGTGAATCAAAAACAGTTTCAAAATACAAAACCTATTTGGAACAATGCTAAAAGGGTGAATCATCAGAATTTTGCCAAAAAGACTCACCCCTTCCCTAAAAAGAACATTGTTCCAAGAGCAGTACTAATGAATTATGGTCAAATATCACTTAATACCGTCAGACAAGTTAATATTGCTCATCCAAAAATAACAATGAATAGTGCTAGACCAATGACAAATCTTTCCAAATCAGCACATTCAACTGTTAAGTGGCCCATTCATAAGAATACAACATTTAAAAACTATAATTTTAATCAAAGGGTTAATACTGTTAAAGATAAAAAAAATTAATACTGCTAGGCCAAAAGCAGTAGTTAATGCTGTTAAGGGAAATAATGTTAATGCTGTTATGGCCTCAGCTTGTTGGGTTTAGAAACCAAAGACTAAAGTTTTAGACCATATTTCTAAACACAATAGTGCATCAATCACCCTAAAAAACTTTGATTATGTTGATGCACAAGGCAGATCCAAGTCAGTGATGGCATGGGTCCCCAAAAGAAGCTGATTTTCTTATCTAATGTGCAGGGCAATCCACAAATGGATTTACAGGATCAAGAAGTGATTGATAGTGGATGCTCAAGGCACATGACAAGGATCATGTCTTATCTTACAGACTATGAAGAGATTGATAGGAGGATATCACCCCTTTGGAGTAACCCCCAAAGGAGGGAAAATCACCGACAAAGGTACAATCAAAACTGGTAATTTAGATTTTGAGAATGTGTATTTTGTAAAAGAGTTAAAGTTTAACCTCTTTAGTGTCTCACAAATGTGTGACAAAAAGAATAATGTTCTCTTTAATGACACTAAATGTATTGTTTTATCTCCAAACTTTAAGTTAACTGATGAAAGTCATGTTTTACTTAAAGTTCCTAGAAAGAACAATATGTATAGTGTTGATTTAAAGAATATTGTTCTTAAAGGAGGTCTAACTTGTCTCTTTGCAAAACCAACATTTGATGATTATGAACTTTGGCATAGGAGGCTTGGACACATAAATTTCAAAACTATGAATAAACTGGTTAAGGGAAATCTTGTAAGAGGTTTACCTTCAAAACTTTTTGAAAATAATCAAACCTGTGTTGCTTGTCAAAAGGGAAAGCAACATAGAGCTTCTTGTAAGTCCAAAACAGTAAGTTCAATAAGCCAACCTTTACATATGTTGCACATGGATTTGTTTGGTCCAACATTTGTAAAAAGCTTAATGAAAAAGATGTATTGCCTAGTTGTCACAGATGATTACAGTAGGTTTAGTTGGGTTTTCTTTCTAGCTACTAAGGATGAGACTAGTGGCATTCTTAAGTCCTTTATAACTGGAGTAGAAAATCTAATAGATCAAAGGGTTAAGGTAATTAGGTGTGACAATGGAACTGAGTTCAAGAATAAGGAGATGAATCAGTTTTGTAAGAGAAAAGGTATTAAGAGAGAATTTAGTATAGCTAGAACTCCTTAACAAAATGAAGTAGCCGAGAGAAAAAATAGAAAACTAATTGAGGCTGCTAAGACTATGCTAGCTGATTCTAAGCTACCTACTACTTTTTGGGATGAAGCATTTAATACTGCTTGCTGTGTGCAAAATAGAGTATTAGTAACTAAGCCTCATAACAAGACCCCTTATGAACTTTTTCTTGGTAGAAAACCAACTTTAGGATTTATGAGACCATTTGGGTGTCTTGTTACAATTCTTAATACCATAGATCACTTAGGCAAGTTTGATGGTAAGGCTGATGAAGGATTCTTTGTTGGGTACTCAATCAATAGTAAAGCATTTAGAGTATTCAACAGTAGAACAAGGATAGTTGAAGAGAACCTGCATGTCCAATTTAGTGAGAATACACATAATATTGAAAGAAGTAGACCAAATTGGCTTTTTGATATTGATGCATTAACAAAATCAATGAATTATAAGCCAGTTGTTGCAGAAAATTAGTTTAATGGTAATGCAGGTACAAAAGCATGTGATGATGCAGGGAAAGCTAGAATGGAGACAGTACCTGGCAAAGATTACATTCTGCTACCATTGTGATGGACTGCTGATCCATCATTCTCTTAAAATTCAAAGAGTTTTCCTAATGTTCTATTCAAACCTTCAGGAGATAATGAAAAGAAGGTTACTGAAGAACCAGGAAAAGAAGGTGGTGATATAACACCCCGTGTTTTAGGACAATGTACGACGTTAATAAAGTCACCATTTATTTTTAGTATTGTACGCGTTTGTTTTTAATGGAAATCGTTACGTTAAATCGCGTAAGCTAAAAATGATCAGTTAACGTAAACGGGCATCAAGCAATTTATTGTTTATGTCAAACAAGGGTTAAGCAATTATTTTGAGAATAATTATTAACGTTTCACAAGTTATTTTATCGGATACGTGAAAGTGTTTACGTTTCACGATAAATGACAATTAGGTTTTCCCGGAACCCTAAAAATTAACGTACGCTTCAACAAATACCTACGTTTATATACAATGATCAAAGTTTATAAAACTTTAGGCATATGTATATATTTATACACATCTCATATGATTATACAAGATAACAAATACTTTACAAGATAACCAAGACTTTACAAGTAAACTTTTATATAAAAACTACACTTTACATTTTTATATAAAACTTTCACTTACACTTTTCTTTATAAAAACACAAGTAAACATTATATAAAAGAAATTAAACTAGAAAACACTAATCCTTGAAATCATGGGATGATTCCCATGATAGGAGACCAAGAAACATAAGCTTTAAACCCTTAAAACCCTCCTTTCTTGTCCCCTTGTTCCCTTTGAAAACCCACGGCACACACACCCCCCCTTTGATTTTTCTAGTCAAACTTTGCAAGTAAATATCTTATAACCTCTTCCTATATATATTAATGCATGCATAAGTGAAGTTTCTTACACTTTATACTTACCAAAATCATTTTCCTTCTCTCTTTTCCTTAGCCAAAAGCCACGGCTCCAATAAGCCACCTAAACAAACCA
>BQNB010160397.1:0-14802 GCA_026074375.1 Tanacetum coccineum | reverse complement strand
AATGGATCGGGGGTAACGTTCCTACCTAGTATGTGGATTGCATGTTAGCATAAGTTCATATGAGGCATAATTGTTCTATATTGTTTTGATAATCGCAGTAATTGGTTTTGAAAAAGTTATAATGTGAGTCTTAAACCTATGACTCTCACCAACCTTTGTGTTGACGTTTTAAGCATCATTTTCAGGTGAGCATGATGGAAATAAGATTTACAGAAGTGGCTAGTAAGATGACCATAGGATGTCATGAAGATTTCTATTACTTGTCTTGAATTTTTGCATTGTTTGAATTTGAATAATTGTTGCATGTCTTTCTATTGGCGAGAACTTTCGTTTCATAAATGAAGACGCCTTTTGGATTTTTGGTTAGGTTTTGGGTATTGTTATGACACTATGTGTCTTTGCTTTACTTTAGCTTTCATTTTAGTATTCTCTATAGAGACACCGTGTGTTGTGATGATATCTATTCTTGTTTACGCCTTGCGTTTCCGCCTTGGCGGGGTGTGACATGTAGCATTTGCCGGTTCTTCGTAAACGTTACTTAAATTACAAATGTAAGTCCTAATTCTCCCGGTTAGTCGTGAGTTCATATCTCAACATAAGAATGAAAAATATAATTAATACTCGAGAATTAAATAACGACCTAAAATTGACGAATTATCACAAAGATGTTCAAGCTTTAAACTTCCAGCAGACATTTGAAATTCTACCAAATCATGACATTTGAGTTTTAGCCTCTTTAGATTCGGAATATTCCCGAGGTGAAGGTTTGTCAACTTTGAATAACTGAGATCAAGATGTTCGAGCTTTAAACTTTGAGCAGGCATTTGAAGTTCTACCAATTTATCATAGCTTTTGAGTTTTAGCTTCTTAAGATTTGGAGTATCCCGAGGTGAAAGTTTGTCAACTTTGAATAGCTGAGGTCAAGATGTTCGAGCTTTAAACTTTCAGCAGGCATTTGAAACTCTACCAAATCAAAACAGTATTTAAGACCTAGAGTCTTAAGATTTAGAATATTCCTGAGGTGAGAGTTTGTCAACTTTGAATTACTGAGGTCAAGATGTTCAAGCTTTAAACTTTTAAAAGGCATTTGAAATTCTACCAAATCATGACATCCTTTAAGTTCTAACGTATGTAGATTCAGAGTACTAGGGAAAGTATAGGTTCAGTCAATCAGTTGTGCCTACCGCGGTCAAATAATAATTTAGAGAAGTTACCGCGAGTTTAAAAAGGCTAAAGTGGGCTTTACAAGAATATCATGCATTAAAAGACAATTGGGCCCGCCAAATGCACTTAAAGAAAAATCAGTGGGTTAAAGGGGTTTATCCAGTCCCGTTACCTTCGCAAAAGTCTCAAAGAGAAGTGAAAATTTGAAAACAGAAGATGGAGAAATGGTCTTAGTCTGTTGATTGTTGTTTGCCACTATTTTCATATTTCATATAGGGGGTGTTTGGATTAGCTTATTTTACCAGTTTCTCAGATTATACTAACCTGTAAATCCTGATAAGCATACCTTTTGGGCTTCTAAGCTTGAGTTTGTAGCTAATAAAGTCTATAAGCTCAAAGTGATATGCTAAGAAGGTAATACAAGTGAGCTTATTGGTTTTTCAGATTATGATAAGCTGATAATCCCATTTGTATATGTCTAACGTTAGTATAAAAGTATTCGGAAAGATATATTTGTACCATTTACAAGTTTGAGTAGACTTTTAGGTAGGTAAATGAGTTTCGTGTATAACTAACAAACTAACAACATCCTTGGAGTAGGTGAGTGGTTGCTTCCAGCCATTAAAGAATAAACACTATCTTCATTTATACATTATACAAGTTGATATTAGAATATTGATTGTACTTAATTTTTTCCTTGGATACAACAGAAATTGAATTATCTCATGAAGATGAACAACATTATGAAAAGACCATGAAAAAAGTTGCAAAAGAACTTGGAGGTTGTTGGGAATTATACATTCCTGACTTAGTACCGTTAGTTTTGAAGTTAGTACCGCTAGTTGTAATTAGTACTGACAGTACAAAATGTTAAGTACTGATCAGATAGTTAGTACCGTTAGTATAAAATAGTTAGTACCGTTTATAAGATATGCATGAGATATGTTAGGAAAAGATATGCATTATCTTTTACGTGTTTTGTTAGCCAAGATTAGCGTTTTTACGTGGTGTATAAAAGGAACCCTACGGCACAGTTAGAGATATAGGTTCTTTGATATATCTCATAGTTAGTAAAAAAAAAAAATCTATTCAAATACTAAAGTTTTAGTTATTATTCTTCTTGTTCTTCTTCGCATTATTAAGTTAGTTTCATGGCATTCTTTATAGGGTTTATAGTCATTAGTTTCTTCCTGTGGTTAGTGTGGAATTCAATTCATCAGCTAACTACAACCCTTTACAGGGGAGGGGGGGTGGGGTGGATAGAAAGATCATGAATTGGGATCTTACACGTGGAATCCGAGCTTGTAGAGACATATCCAAAATACCCCCCCCCAATCCCTTCCGTCCAAACCAATACACCCGAAAACACTACATAAACCATTTCACTCTCCTTTTAACTCTTATCTAATGTCAGGATAGCAGTAGTACTCCGCTAAGCCAACCTCGTACTTACATCATCTATAAACAACACTACACCGAGGGTCAGCTAGAGCGAATTTCAGCTGTCGTCGTGGGTTTGGCTCATGTTCTCTGACATATTGCGTACGTTCATCCTTAGAAGGAAGTTCCCTATTGTTCAAGAAGGGAGACTATGAATATTCTGGGCATATGATAGATGGAGCATTACCTGCGCGCATACAGACTATCTCTGTATGGGAAGTCATTCAAAAACGGGTAATGGGTCCTGTATAAACTCACTAGCATATACTAATGAGATAATGAGTGTTGCCACCCAAAAATTGCTGAAGAACCTCTAGCTAGGGAAAGAGAAAGGAAAAGTCACGGACCACCCTGACATCCTGGCTTTTACAGAGATCACCTAGCAAAGTTTCATAAGTTGACAGATGCAAAAAGAGATTGGGATGCTTATAAAATTATAGATTTGAAGCAATGATGAATCTAATAAATGATAAGAGTACATTATTGGAAACCGAATAGTTTGAAGGTTTCTCTATATCCAACTCAGAAGGACTGCACAAAGGCTGTGACAGGTTTCAAAGTCTTCTGAGTCAACTGGAAATTCATGGTACAGGTGTATCAACTGAAGATGCAAATCAAAATTTTCTTAGATCCTTACCTTCTGCATGGTCTCAAATAGCCTTAGTGATGAGAACTAAGCCTTGTGTAGACAGTCTTAGTTTTGATGATCTCTACAATAATCTTAGAGTCTTTGAGTTTGATGTTAAAGGCTCTACTAGATCATCCTCAAGTACACAGAATGTTGCTTTTGTTTCTTCTGAAAGTACTAACAATACTAATGATGTTAGTACTGCTTATGTTGTTTCCACTACTTCCGGCAATAACTCTTAAAAGGAATTTCCTTCATCAAGTTCCTTACTTGCTAATCAATCCAGTTTTCCATAATTGGATCATAAAGATTTTTAACAGCTTGATGAGTTTGACTTAGAAGAAATGGACTTGAAATGGCAGGTGGCCATGATCTCCATGATATTGAAGAAGTTCCATAACAAGTCAAGAAGAAAGATACAGTTTAATGCCAAGGAACCAGTTGGATTTGACAAGACCAAAGTAGAGTGCTACAATTGTCACAAAACATGGCATTTTGCAAGGGAGTGCAGATCCAAGAGGAATCAAGACAGCAAGAGAAAAGATGCTTGGAACTCTAGGTATAAAGCTAAAGATAATGGAAAAAGACCTGGAAAGCAGGAGGAATCCAATGCCTTGATAACTCTTGATGGAGAAGGTATTGACTAGACTGCTCATGCAGAGGACGAGGAAGATAACTTTGCTCTAATGGCTTTCAGCAATTCAAGCTCAGACACTAAGGTAACCTCTTGTTCAAAAGAATGTGTAGAATCATATACTAAACTTAAAAAATTATATGATGAACAAAGAGAACAACTTGGTGATGCAAGCATAGAAATACAGGCTTATACTCAAGCATTGAAAAAGGTAGAGGCTTAATTAGTTGCTTATCAGCAAAATCAACTTTAGTATAAGGAAAAGATTAGGTTTATGAAAGTTGATCTAGCTGATAAAACTGATGTGCTTACATACCATAAGAAGTTATTAGCATAAGCTCTTAAAGAAAAAGAAGAATTAAAAACCAAGTTTGAAAATTGGCAAAACTCTTCAAAAAATCTTGGTAAACAGCTAAATACTCAAATGAGTGCTAATGATAAATTTGGGCTTGGGTATGGAGATCACATATATGGTAGCATTTTGAGTTATGAAAATGAAGTTTTACAAAGTGTGTTTATGAAGAAGGAAAGTGATGTAGAAAATCAGCCTTTGTATGATAGGTTTGTAACAGCAGAAGGAATGCATGTTGTACCCCCACCCATGACAGGGAATTACATGCCATTTGGACCTGATATTAAAATAGATTACTCAAAATTTACATATGGTCCAAAACAGTCTCAAACTAGTGAATCTGAAACTCAAGCGAGTGACTTTGATACCTGTGAATCCAATTCTAGTATAGAAACACTTGAATTTGTGCCTGAACCAGTTGTTAATGAATCTAATGTAGTAAGTCAACCTAAAGTCTTGTCTGAGGCTCCTATCATTAAGGAGTATGAGTCAGATAGTGATGAGTATGTAAGGAGTATAAACCATAAGACTTACTACCTGGTTATCACTGATGATTTTAGCAGGTTTAGTTGGGTATTCTTTTTAAGAACTAAGGATGAAACTAGTGCAATCCTTAAGGACTTTATAAGACAAATTGAAAACCAATTAAATAAAAAGGTTAAAACTTTTAGATGTGATAATGGTACAGAATTCAAGAATAGGGACATGATTGAATTCTATGGGTTAAAAGGGATCAAGAGGGAATATAGTAATGCCAGAACTCCATAGCAAAATGGAGTTGCTGAGAGGAAAAATGGGACCCTAATTGAGGTTGCTAGAACTATGCTAGCAGATTCATTTTTACCTAACACTTTTTGGGCAGAAGCAGTTAGTACTGCCTGTTATGTCCTTAATAGGGTATTAGTGACCAAACCTCAAAATAAGACTCCTTATGAGCTTATAACTGGTAAAATTCCAATCATAAGCTATATAAGACCTTTTAGGTGCCATGTGACCATCTTGAATACCATTGACCACCTAGGCAAGTTTGAGGAAAAGGCTGATGAAGGTTTCTTAGTTGGGTATTCTCTAAATAGCAAGGCTTTCAAGGTATACAATTTAGAAACCAAAAGAGTTAAAGAAAACATGCATGTATAGTTTCTAGAGAATAAACCTAATGTTGCAGGGATAGGACCTACTTGGCCATTTGATCTTGATTACTTAACAGATTCTATGAACTATCAGCCTGTTAGATTAGAAAATCAAGCTAACAAACCTACAGGTCCCAAAGAAGCTAATCATAGTGCAGGTACACAAGTTAATACTGATGCAGGAAATTCTGACTTGGAAGATGAACCTGTGCAAGAATATTGTGTACTACCAATATGGTCTTCTTATACTTCAACTATAAAGATGCTTGCGTTATGATATCCAATATACTACAATTGGTATCAGAGCCCGTGGGATGATTAGCTAGATTGTGTGTGCGTTTCCTTAGTTAGTTTAGATCAAAAGTTTGGTTTTTGAAGGTTTATGGTCTTATTCTTGACACTCTTTGATCCTCATGTTTGTGATGTTAAAGTTAGTGTTTTTATAGTTATTATAACCTTCTAGGACCAAGTTGTGCAAAAGAAACCAAGTAAAAACGTTCAAAAGGGTGATTTTTAGGTGTTTTTAGGTGAAAAAGTTTGTATTTTCTTCGTTGCGTTTTGACCTTCTGAGACATTCTTCGTTGCGTTTTTGTAAAGAAAGTACATTGTGTTTTGTCGTTTTGTATAGTACTATTGTACTGCGTTTTGTCTTATTAGAGGTTGCGTTTTGGTCGTTGCGTTTTGACCTTGAGGTTGCGTTTTGGTGATTGCGTTTTGACTGCAGGTTGCGTTTTGAAGACTTTCGTTGCGTTTTGACTAGGGGAGACTCTGCCTAATTTTTTATTTGGTTGCGTTTTGACCAAATCTAAAGGTTGCGTTTTGATCAAATCTCAATGACTGCGTTTTGACTCAAATCTCAATGACTGCGTTTTGACCAAATCTCAAGGTTGCGTTTTGATCAAATCTTAGGCTGCGTTTTGGCTCATTTTCTTCACTGCATTTTGACAAGACAAGGTTGCGTTTTGATGGAAACTACACTGTGTTTTGACTAGACTTCACTGCGTTTTGCCTAAGTTTCATTATCATCGTTAAGTTAACTTATTTCAACCAAGCCAAATCTCAATCATACAACATATCACCTAATCCAACAAGCAATCATCACTTTTAACATACAATCGTGAAGAAGTTGTGAATGTTGTGAACAAGTCGTGAAAGTTGTGTTGTGTTAAGATTGGGGGGGGTTCTAGCTAAGATTAAACTCGACATTTAGCTTTGTGTCATAATCGGTGTAAGGCAACGTGTGTACGGTTTTCCTTTCTTCGCTTTCCCCGCCATAAGGAAGTTAGTTGACATAGTGAAGAAACCTCTCGATTTGGTGCTCGTGGAGTGGAGTAGGGCGAAGAGGTGCTTCGATACCGAATCCCTATAAATCTTCGATTGTGGTTTGATTGTTCTTACTCATTATCACTTGTTCTTGCTTTATCATTCATATACTTATATTGGTTCTAATTGTGCAAGTCATTAAATTCATAAAAAGTCGAATCTAAATTTTACAAACATACATAAACCTTAAATTAAAAAATGGTAAAACTATTCAACCCCCATCTAGTTTTTCACAATTGGTATCAGAACCACGTTAAAACAAGACTTTTAAAATAAACTGTATTTTAAAACTTGAATCGATCTATGGAATCGAAAAAAATATTTAGAAGGGCAATCTATGCAAAGACCACCACTATTTGAAAGTGAGGATTTTATTTATTGGAAATAGATTCGAAAACTTATGTGTAGTCAAAAGATCTAGATCTTTGGCATGTTATTACCAATGGTGATTTTCCTCCTATTCAATATAATCCCGAAACTAAAAAGGATGAAGTTGTATCTTTTTATAAACAAAACAATGATCTTAAAAAGAAACTTGCAAAAAATAATGAAGCTAAAATGGTAATTTATAATGCTTTGTCACGTAAAATATACGAAAGAATTTTTATGTGTCAAACCCGCAAAAGAAATTTTAGGATACTTTTATTTTTTTTGTGTTTAATTACTCATCAAGGTAATAATCAAGTCAAAGCAAACAAAATAGATCTTCTTATTCAACAATATGAACAATTCGTGATTCCGAAAGAGGAATCAATAGATAATGCTTTTGCTAAATTTAACACTATTATTACTAGTCTAAAAGCACTTGATGAAGGTTTTTCTAGCAAGAATTGCTTTAGGAAATTTCTTAGGGCATTACATCCAAAATGGCATGCAAAAGTCACGGCGATTGAAGAATCAAAGAATCTAACAACCCTATCACTTGACGAACTCATTGGAAATTTGATGGTTTATGAAGAAGTAATTAAGAAAGATTCTGAAACCGTCAAAAGCAAAAGAGAACAAAGTAGATCTATTACCTTAAAAGCTAGAAAGGAATCTAGTGATGATGATAGCTCAACCTCCGATAGTGAAGATGAAGAATACGCCATGGCCGTGAGAGACTTCAAGAAATTCTTCAAAAGACGAGGACGATTCATAAGACAACCATATGAAGAAAGAAAATCATTCCAAAGAAATAAAGACGACAAAAATGGCAAAGGTGAAAGAAAATGTTTTAAGTGTGGAGATCCAAATCATCTCATCGGATAATGTTCGAAACAATCAAAATATCAAAATCAAAAGGCATTTGTTGGAGGATCTTGGAGTGATAGCGACGAAGATGAAGAGAGAAAACAAAGGACGAAAAATGTCTTATGGCTAAAGCTTCTATTGAGGTACTTTCCGAAATCGAATACTTTAGTGACGATCAATCATCATTAGACGAAAATAATTTAGATAGTGAATATAGTAGACTATGCAAAATAGGACTAAAAGTCATGGCTAAAAATAAAATTCTAAAACAAGCAAAAATAGAATTAAAGAATGAAGTACTAAAATTAAAAGATAAATTATCTAGGTTAGAAAAAGGTAAAGAAGTATATGATGAATGCAAATTATGTGAAGACCTTAAGTTTGAAAATGAGGAGCTTAGAAAAGAGATGACTAGACTAAATCAATTTAATGATAGTAGTCACTCACTTAAGAAAATAATAAGTTTTCAAAAATCTTCTGGAGATAAATCTGGTTTAGGATTTAATCTTACCAAAGGATCACCTAGCGAAACCAAACAAGTAAACTTTGTAAAAGCTCAAGAAGTCGAGTCGAAAGAAAAAAATTGATAGAATCAAACCCAAACTTATAACCAAAATTCATACTTATAAACAATACTAAAATTCCTATTGCAAGTAATGATGAGGTAAAACGCTTTTACAAACCTTCTTTAAAACCCGGAGTCGGATTTACTAAACCTACAATGAGGTCTAAAACACCTCCACCGAGAAAAAAAGAAAACTCTCATCCTCGTTCCAAAACACCTCAACCTAGGAGAGACCAAGATATACTAAATTACTCTAACACCAATCACATAATAAGGAATCATTCACATCCACTTAGCTTCACTCAATGTGGACGTTGTTCACCATGTATATGTCAAAACCAAATGCAAAACATATGTGGAAACAATAACTTCGGATACATGAAATGTTGGGGACCAAATGACTAAGCCATCGGAACCTTTATAGTGGTGTGTACTCTACAAACATTCTTTGTCTCCGGACTAAAGATTTCATGATAAGGTTTCCATGAATCCTTATCATTTAGATTGTGAAGACATTAATGAAGATTATTCTGACAGGTCAAAGGTATCGTCCTCACGTTTTCATATTCGAAGAAATATAATTATAAAGTAAATGTCTATGTTTTACTATGATATGTAGTAAAAATAGTTCTTAGAAAATATTGTAGTCCCACTAGAAATACCATTTGTTGGTTTTCTAGCTTTGAAAAAGATTAGTTCAACTTTGAACTATTCTTCTCACATAATTTATAGTCGTAACGTCTACAAAATGGAAATCTTCTATGACCATGTAGCAAACTCACGAAGATGAAGAAGATCAAGCTAGTGGTTAACAATTAACATAGAAGGTAGGAATTAGTCCCTTGCAAAGATCAAATAGACCACACTATGGATGAAACAAACTCAAAACACCCCTCAGAACCTCAGACGATCGGCTCTCGGATCCGTATTCAACCATCATCTACGCTCTAAACGAAATCAACAGTTGATATTCTCAACTACTCTTGCAATTTCTATCCATTCTCTCTCAAATCGCAAAACGAATCAATTAATTTTATTTTCAAAAGAAATTAATTCCTCCTCCCTTGCAAGAAAACTCATCTCTAAAACCACCCTTCCCCCAAATGACGTCTTGATTATCTCATCCGAAATAGTCAAATTTTTTTTTTAATTAAACAAAAGGTTAATTAAAAAAAATTGTCAATATTCATTCTCACAAAAACTGGCCAAAAATCAAAGAAAATGTTTTTTCTCAGAGGGCGGCCCCCTTAAAATTAAGGGGACCGGCCGTGTAAATTGGGCGGCCCCCTTAATTAATTAAGGGGACCGCCTACTGGAAAAACAAACACCCCCTTTCAGTCGAAATTTTATACCCAAACATCATTTTTTTTCTTCCCTCTTCTTCTCCTACTCACTGTGACGAAAACCCAACACCATAACCACCAAAATCAAAACTTCAAATCATCCATTTAACCAAAAATCGCAAGGGGTAATCACTAACAAATCAATCAACAACATCTATTGTAAGTTTTCCATCATTCTTTTCATTTGATTTCATCCAATTTTGCTCTCAATCAAAATTGGGTGTTCTTCATCATTTTCATACTTTTCATTTTGGTCTAGGATTTCCATAACTATAATGATACCCGTAGTCATAGGAACACTACATTCTTGATAGGATTGAATCAAAATACTAATTGAGTCACAAATTTTTTTTTTTGGTTCAAAATTCTTATAAATATACATACATATTTTTTTTAATCTTAAAACAAAGTTTATACATTGTTGATTCATGCCAAAAACATGTTAAAACAACATTACTTTACCCATCAAAACATACATTCCTAAATGTACACTTTTCGAATCAATAGAAAATGTGTTATAAAATTAAAGGGGTGTTTGGTTAGTTTCTTAGGATCAATTTTTAGAGTCGAAATAACCATCACCATAATTTTGTCACTTGTATAAACACTTAACTAACTTGTATAAGTCATCAAGATATATAATTCATATATATATTGATATATTTTGTGATTGGTATAACATAAAGGGGCGTTTGGTTTAACTTTTTAGAACATGATTTTTGAATAAAAACAAACACTACTTAACTTTTATCAAGTTAAAAATTATAAACTTATACTTGTCAACATGATATATACTTGACGTATAGTTTTTGACAAGCCTAAATTAATTTCATGTTAATAAGGGAGTGCTTGGTTCATGATCTTGGTGTTGAATTATATACTAATATATAAATTATCACGACATAGTCCTAGATATAAGGTTTTTCAAAAATAAATTAAGGAACATATGGATCACTTCTTAGTTTTTACTTTTAAAGTCGAAGTAATCCTTGTCCCACATTTGTCACTTTTCAAAACTTTATTTTCCTTCTTATATTTTTTTGTAACATTTTATGTTGATTGATAACTTGTTTAGGTGACAAAATGCCAAGAGCCACTACCACCGATATATCCCTCACTAAATCCTACATCCCAAAAGTATCCAAAATCCCCGGCATCTCCCCTACCATTGCCAAATTATACAAATCCATTGAAAATCGCAACATTCACGAAGGCCGTGTTGTTGATCAAGCCTACTACAAATCCAACAACATCGAGCGTCTCTTCACAAACATTCGCTTCGATTGTCTCTTTAAAATCAACGAACCAATTGTTCCAAGATTTATTCTAGACTTCTATAGTCAAGTCACAGTTCAAACCGATGAATATGGCTATCTTGTCATCTCTTTTATGATTCAACATGAATTCGTAACTCTCACTCTTGCTCAATTCGGTCAAATCCTCAAAATTTCTTACAACGGTCAGGCCGTTTTCACAAATGAGTGGGACCTTGCATCTCTTGAGTATTCTCAAGAAACCGAGGGACCATATTCCACCGAACTTCCCACTCCCGATGACATTCGTCTACTTCTTGAATTGGAACGTGTCATGGTAGACCGTACCATTAAAAGTCAAACCGTCTCTCTAACTCCAAATCAAATCCTCACTAAAGAACTAAGCCCTAACATGAAGCATTAGGAAGAACTCATTCGAGAGAATGTGTTCGGACTAGGAGGACATCAACCATCTCCCCGCTTGTCTTGCTCATATGTTATATTGTGTTATTGCTGAGGAACAATACAATCTTGCTTACTTCTTTGTCAAAAGAATGATTGTGCTAGAAAGCCACAATCTATACCCAACCGTAAATCTTCATTGGCATTTCTTGAACTCTCTCTCGACACAGAAAAAAAATATGAAATAATCATGAAGCAATCCTCATCTCAACAATGGCATTTATGACATTGTTGATCGAGTCATGCGTCCTTTTGCTCTTAAACAATCTCGACGACCTCGAAGTGATCGTGGCAAGGCACGTCATTCCGTCTCTTCTTCATCTTCTCACCATCAAGGCACGTTATCTCATCAACATGATATTGATGATGATGAATGTCCAAAAATTTCTCATGCAAGTTACTTCCAACTCCTACCACCTATCTAACTCTCTTTGATCCTCTCAACTACCAAAACTACCATATGCCTTCCGCGTACCGAACGAACCGATGAAGCTCATCTTGAACGATAAACCAACTTGCTCAAAAAAACACCAAACGCAACAAATGCATAAGGTAGATCGCGGCAGGTTTCAAATCATTTGGATAAGGCACTAAAAGAGGAGTGTTTAGTCAAAAGAAGAATAAGACATAGGATTGAAGTGAGCTTGATGGCTAAGTGTAGGTTGAAATTTTTAACTTGATTATGTGTATGTTCTTAACAACTTATGTGGTGATTATCCGATGTATTTGGAAAAACTTATGTGTTGGTTATCTTTAGATACTTGTCTGCCATGATGATTTAAACCTTTAGTTGTTTTATTTAATCAACCACTTGTGCTACTTTGGTTTCATGAATTGATGTGTTTATTACATGCTATATGATTTAATGTGCTCATAAAACTCAATAGGGCTTGCTGCAAATAAACCACCAAAACAAAAATACTCTTATAAAATTTTTGAGAAAAAATCGTTTTTCTATGAAAAATGGAAACCAACAGAGGCACCCCTTAATTCATAACGGGCGGCCCCTTTAATTTTAAGGGGACCGCCCCCTAATTAAGGGGACCTCCCTAGCAAATCACGGGTAAAATAGTATTTTTCCTGCTTTTTGAACCTCTTTTACCTAGTCTTAGCTATCTTTGCCCATAATGCTCGAACACACTTTGGAATAACTTAAACTAGTTCAAACTCATTCCATTTTCAAACCAATTGCCTCCACATAAATCCCCTCCAAAAGATCATTCTCCCATAACACCATCATCAATTCATCATTCATCAACCCATTATCACCATCCATAGACATCCACTAGAGCTCCATTTTCCAAAGCCTCCAAAAGACCAACAATCAACATCATTCCACCAAAACAATTGTTTGTGGATTTAACCCATGATAACACAAAAACTCCATCACCCACACTTCAACTATCATCACCTAGTGCTCCTAATGCACCCTCTAAAACACCATCAACCAAAGATACTTCCTCATCTTCAATTGACTACATACCCAAATCACCAACCTCATCAACATCACTTTCACCCAATGGTTACTTGAACCCACCAACATCTCCAACTCTAAGAGTTTCTCCACCACCTCCAACTCAAGAAAATGCATCAATGGACATCACTCTCACCCTTTTACCAATTACCCCACTTGATGTCCAATTTGATACTCCATCACCTTTACCTCCATCACCTTCACCACCTATTGTTGGTCATCCTATACCTTGGAACCTTTTTGAGGCACATGGAGATTCATGCTTGTGTTGCATTCACAATCGTACTCTCATATTTGGATTGAGAGATGAACTTTAATATATGTTTTCATATATTGAACACATGCTCTCACAACCACCAACAATCATCATTCCACCACCTCCACCATCCTCACCAAACTAAACATACTCTATGTTTAGTTTTTCAAATAATTGTCCATCCATCATTTTGCAAGCAAGTCCTATAGAGCTTTACTAGTTATATGACTCTTTGTAGTTTAAAAATTTCATGTATGTTAGCATGTTATTTATTTTTCTTATGTATGCATGAGTGTGGTTCACACACTATTTTACTTCGATGGATGATTATTGTTGGTTGCATTACTAGTATACCATATTTTTCCTTCTTGCCACATGTTATAAATGTTTGTATTGTTCTAACTCATTTTTGTAGCCAAGAAACCATAGCTCAATTCCTTGGTGCCCTCGAACGAGGGAGAGCACACATCAAGAGGGAGCATTTATTCTGTCGATTTTACTAGCAATCCTCGATGATGCCTTTTTGATTCAACAAAAAGGGGGAGAAATGACATAAAAACTCACTAAATACTTGTTTAAAAATAATTTTATATTTAATGAGTTTAAATTTTGTAATTATCAAAAAGGGGGAGATTGTTGATAAAATATAATGCCTAAAAACATTACTAATATTTTTCACATCTTTTATTTCGATAATTATATCACTTAAAGGTATGAATAAATAATTGCTTAATGTATTTTATGATCAAAGGAAATTTTTATTCAACCTCACACTTTTATAAAATGTTGTAAACATCTTATAAACATTACAAAACATTTTCCATAATTAAAAGAAATGTTTTATTCAAAATAAACATTTCAAAATTTAAATTTTCGGACCTAAAACGGCTAGAAAAGTTCCAGAAAATCCCCCTACACAAAAGATAAACTGGGGAGGCCCTAGTCTAGGGCGGCCCCCTTAAATACACGGGCGGCCCCATTAATTTTAAGGGGATCGCCCACCTATTTAAGGGGACCGCCCGTAGTTAGACGCTCTCCTAGTTTATCCTATAAATACTGGACTTTTCCTAACTATTTTCTCACCTTTTGCACTCATTCTTTCTGTTCTAAAATAGCCCACACATCTCACTAAAATCCTTTGATTATTTAATCATAATTCTTTATTTCCAAGTGATCCAAGCTCAGTTCCTTAAGTGTAAGAGAAGAATACTTTCATCATCAAGTGAAGAAGTATTACACCTCAAGTGTGTATTGCAATCTTGTTGCATCCATATCACAAATTTGTAAATCAATTGTGTATCTTGTATTTGTATGTAGTAGCTAGATCTTGGCGATCTTTGTAAGTATAGTTAGATCGTGGTGATCTTACCAAGTAGTGTTAGATAGTTGTGATATAAGTAGTATGGTGAAGTGAAGTTGTGAAGAAGTCTTAAAGTTGTGAAGTCGTAAACAAGTCGTGAAGTTGTGTTGTGATAGATTGGTTCTAGCTAAGATTAGAACTTGACATTTAGCTTTGTGTCATAAATCGATGTAAGCAACGTTGTG
>BQNB010160396.1:0-14802 GCA_026074375.1 Tanacetum coccineum | reverse complement strand
TGTATGTAGGGATCGGTTGAGTGGGTTCAGGTATGAAAGAATCCAGGCATGGAGGTATCATCTTGAGTAAATGAAGGTGAAGCAGATGAATTAGGGTTAGGATAAGTGAATGTTGACTGAGTAGGTATAGTAGGCATGGATTCTGACATAGTTAATCGGTTAGAGAAACAAAGTTTTGTTGTGGTAACGAGTGATTCTTCTTTATCAGAGGCTCTCTCCAGGCTCTGATACCACTTGTTAGGATCTGGTACTAGATAGATCTTCTAGCCTATGTGGTTGTATAATACTTATGTAATCACAAGTATATACGTGAGAGACTCTAACACTTGTTTAGGCGGAAACTAAACAATGTAATATAAAGAAGAACAAATATAAACAATGATCCTCTATGGATCTTTCTATTGATAATAAATTGTTTTTGTGCTTTTGTAATCGGTGCCAAACCCTAATGCTAAAGGTTTCTTTTATAGAGAAGAAACCCTAAATTGGTCAACAAGAAAACTAAAATCACGTAAGAGATATACATCAATCTCTTCCTAATTTATCTCATTCCTATATTAATGAGATAATACTAGAATATAACTATAATTCCTTAATTACATTAATTACGTCTATAAATAACAATCAGCAGATTCTATCTCTGTCAGCAGAAACGAGAACATGACCAGCAGAAACATAATCAGCAGGAATGCTACTTGAACTGCCAGCAGGAACATTATCAGCAGGAATGCTACTTGAACTGTCAGCAGGAACGACTTAATGCTATCAGCAGAAGCGAACATCTCTAACAGCAGAAATGACACTTAGTCGTTTTCAATAAGTTCCAACAAAGAGTTTTTCTCGAATGTTTGTATCTTTATGTTTTCTCTTGTAATAAACATTTTCTTGCATTCACCACCATCTTTAAAAACGTATACATCTCTAAAAAATATATGAGAAATTCTTGTATCGTTCACAGAATCAGATTCTTCAGATTATCAATGTTGATGAAATGACACAAGACTCTGAAAAGAACAAGAGCTCGAGTGGGTCAGGTACAAGTCAAAGTGGTACCTACGTCATGGATCAGGAGAAATCAATTGTTGATGCTTTAAGTCCCTGTTCTACAACAGCCATATGTGGAAAACAAGAATGTCGTCAATTTTGTAAAGCTAGAACATATGATGTGGAATTGGCTTCGGTCTTTAAAACTCAAGGTAGTCCAGTTACAAAGCAATTTATTACTTTCATCGTTGTTTCTTCTTGGTGCATGTGCTATGTCTATAGCCATCATACGGATTTGATATACCTTTACTGTAGCAGGTTTGTCAAGGCTCGTTCAATCCTTGGCACCTAGAAAAGGTAAATTCCATGGTGGATTGTCGTCCATGTCAACTCTTTGTAAATGAAAATATGGTGGTCGCGATAATACCATACAATTTTGAGATAATTTGTCAACTATCAACGCGATTTGAGAAGGTCTTACCAGATGCGTACCCTCTTGGACTAGCCTCTCTGTGTTCAAGAACAATGTGAGTGAAGGCATTAGGATTTTTAGCAAACCCTCTCCTACAGCTATCAACGGATTTGAGTTACCACACTAAAGCCGTTTGCAATGAGAGCCAAACTCGTTTCTCGGGTGTTAGCCATGGTGAGTTGGAAAACCATTTTGTTCATGCAGTGCAAGAACTAACACCAGAAAATTATACAAACCGAGACTATCTAGTTATAAACACTCAACTAAGCGTTCATGTTTTTTTTTTTTTTTTTTTTAATAATACTATCGAAGCTATTGTAAAACAACACTAAATATACACAAACGTACATAGGAGCAGAAGCAAGTCCACTCATAGGATTACCGCAAAGCCATCCTGAATCGTCTGAATAACACGTCCAGCAACCACAACATCCCGACAGTATGAGGGTGGAACTGTGAGCCTGTGATGCAACATCCTTTCAAGCAGTGGAGCCCGGATAGGATAGACCTTGTCCACAAACATATAAACGGTTTTCCCATGTGTTAAGTCCAGTACATGAACAGAGCTCTTGGGATATAATCTCCAACCACTCACAACCCATTCATCTTGTGTTCTCCAAAAATCTTCCACATCATCAGAATGAAGGGACTGACACAACAGATTGACGTCTCTCCAAAGGTCTAAACCAACATCTACATCTGGATTGAGCCGAAAGTACCTGTTCATCCGTCGACGTAAAAGAAGGAGATCCTCACGATAGACATGAGGCAGCAACTCTTTCAGGTAGAAAAAGTTTTTGTGCCGTCGATTATCCTGATAATACACATGATAATAAGTGTTACGAAGCGCGGCAAGCACAATCTCCCAATCTTTAAAGCTCCATAGGGAATAGGGGGAATATATCCGCCTATATCATCATACTCTACTCTCAGAATCTGAGGAAGTGTAACGGAGTCTATCCCACCAAAGAGGTATCACTTCGCACCCCACGAAGTTTACTAGAGACCGTGGAGGAGAAGAGGTAGATTCAGAAAATGGGATTCAACCTTTACCCGTGGATCAACAATCTCATATCTGGTAGTTGTCAACAAACCACAACACTAGCCCAGAAAACTACTTGCCCGCGAAAGAGAATGTCAGTAGTACTTCATCATCCGAGTCCCGAGTTCAGTAGCAAACGCGAGACAGCCCTATCTGCTCTCCTCACCTATCCACGGAAAACGTATGAATCACCTCCTGGTGTGAGTTCAACCAAAACATCAATGGGTATGTGAGCAGTAGAGACCTGGTGAGGGAAGAGCTTTCGTCGAACTGAAATGTGAAATTCCAAGCTCACGATGTGAAGCAGGAGAATCCATTGCTGCTGAAGTGGGAACAGTAGAAGCAGTACCAGTAGTACCAAGTGTACCACCAGCAGTATCAGGAACAGCAGAACCAGAATAGAGTAGAGCCAGAGGATGAATAACTACTTACCACCGCAGAATCAGGATTCTCAGCAGTTTGTGTTGGTAGCAGCAGGAAAAATCAGAGGGCTGTGAAGAAGCACGTTAACCGTTGTCTTTTAGATGGTGGCTCAGTTAGGAGCAGGATTGGGTCGAAATAGATTATACTGAGCACTCAATAAATGATCCTTTTCCAGACGTTGGATATTCTCAGTATTCTTTCAGTCAACTTGTTGTTTCGACATAGCCGTGACAGCTTTTTTAGTGAGAAGTACCACTTGTGAGCCGCACACCACTGATTTTTGACCAAGTTACGCATCATTTTGGTGACTTCGGATTGCTTTAGCGGCATACCCTTGAGTGCTCTATAGCGTAACTCTGCCAAGGCTCTCTTCTTCCGTTCCTTAATGGCAGTCATGCGCTCAATAAAGTTGTCTTCGTTGACATCAGCTCCCAACAACTCACGTGCTAGTGCAGGATTTGTACCGACTTGCATCATCAAAGTCAACCAGTCCGTGTCTGTCATACGCAGCAAGAGTTCATCTAATTCCTTAGCACGCTGCTCAGAAACAAAGTGGCACGTCTGCCTGAGCCAAATCTCTCAGACTGTAACGCTGGACCAACGCGCACTTGCCTGTTCTTCTTCGAGGAGGGGGGGTTGAGGACGTTGCCTGGCTGTGCATCCTCTGCAAGGTAAACTTCAGCAGGAATATCTAAAGCAGTGGGCATAGGAGCCTTTCCTTTAGCCAAACACCAGAAGGACCAAGCAGAGGCTGAGACTGCTGCTTGAGAAAGTACATCAGCAGACGAGTAGCAGGAAACTGCGCAAAAGCTGAAAGTATGCGAACTCTGTCCTGGCACGTCTATGAACTGACCTCTTACGCCTAAGAGGAACCTCGCCTCTCTTCGGTTCCTTATATCCTCAGAGGGAACAGTAAGCTTGATCGTGGACCCAGAGCATCAGATCCATTACGTGATTATCCTGCAAGGTCAACTTCATCTTGAATATCCACAGCCCTTCTGTGGCAGGGAGTATCACCCATAATCGTGCTGACTCAATTGTATTTAACGTTCGCTCCAACTTCTTTACGCGGGATACAAGGGTCAAAATTGCTCCCCCCATGATTTTCTTGGAGGTTCCCAACTCAGTTTCCAATAAGTCTATCCGTCCCATACACCTGTCAAGCTTTGCAGATAAACTTGTTAGAAGTGCCGGGTCCTCTGCCCTCCCAGCAGCATCGGCTGTGGTGGTAGGAGCATCATCAGGCCCAGATGGAGTTCCTCATGGAATCCACCAAGAATGGTATCATCTTCCATGGAATTGAGATTATCCCTGTCCTCAGGCGCAATATAGGTGGCAGGCCTAGGTAGGGGACCAAAGATAACGGGTTCCTCAAGGGCAGGGTCAACAAAATCATAGGGACGGGGCGGTGGGCCAAAAATGATTGGGTCAATAGTATCAGGGTCCACATATCAGATGGATTAGGGACAGGCCAAACACTAATGGATCCTCTCAAAACATCAAAGTCTTGTCTGCGGGCGGGGTAGGTGGTCTAGGCGCAGGACAGAAGGCTCATGGTCTCCAGGTCAGCTACCAGGTGGAAGGGTTAGGGACTCCCATTCTTGTTAGGCTGCCTCTCCGGTGTTGATTCCCTAACAGGGGAAAATGGAGGAGAGTGAGGTGCATGGTGTGCCTCAGCTGTACTACCAGCAGCCTCATTGGCAGCAGCATGTGGCTCATCAGCAGCATCACCAGCAGCAGCAATGGCAAGCATGGGTGGTGACAAAGGTATTGCCTCTCCCTCCCATTTTAACTTCATATTAGAAAACAGTTTCCGAGTAAACCAAACAGTGGGTCGAGGGGTTCGGTCAGCTGTCTCTATGGCTACAAGCATTTGTAAAAACCTTGGGTACATTAAAAATTTATGTCTTGTAGCCTTAGCATTCGCAATCATCTTTCTAAGATAAAGCAGTGAAAAAATTATAACCCTACCAGTCGATAAACATATAAGGGTTGTGGCAATGGAACTTGGAAATTGTCCAACTTCCAGCCTTAAGGCTCAGACTAATGCAAAATGGTTTATGCACCAGAATCTCAATTGAGGAGAGAGATCGGTGCTTAAGAAAGTAAGCTGTTCTACCTGGCGGATACCCAAATAGCCCCATACCCGCAAAAATATCATCACTTTGCATGTCAAAGATGCCAGTGGCATCATCAAGTTGAAACTGAGCCTAATGAGCGACCTAGTCACGCACTACTCACCGGCCGTCATATAGTTGCAACTAGGTCATGAGACCCAACATTCTATTTGGGCGGACGGTAGTGTTGCCAAAAATTGTTTGACAAATGAGTCAAACACGACCGGAGGGTCATGTGTTAAGGCGTACCTCAATGGAGAGTGGTCCAAGTAGTGGTATATCTGTGACAAGTTCCTCGGAACTCTTTCCTTCCCAAGTAAGCTATTTCGGTTGTGATCATTTTGTGATGGAGTGCCGCCATTGAGTGATTACGGAATGTAGGTTGAAAGGAAATTAGTGTATGCCAAAGGGCAAAGATTTGACTTGTATGGTGTCGTGTGTGGGAAAGATGAAAATTGTATTTGGGGGTAATTAGGTTAATGATGACCAATGTGGAAAAAGTTAACCTCTTAATTCGATTGGTACAATATTAACCTCGGAAGTTGAAGTAATTGAGTGAAAAATCAACTTGTCCGCCGCTTTTTCAGGCAAGTGGTGACCGCCAAGCGCCGTCTAATTGAAATTTAAAACGAAAACTATGCAACTTGCATATTTTTTGTTTAAGACCAGCAGGTAGAAAGTCAACCAGCAGTAACAAGTCATAAAGAAATCAGCAGAAACAAGTCAATCAGCAGAATTGATATGTGACCAGCACACACGCGTCAGGCAGCAGATACATTGTTCCACCATCAGGATTGGATACTGTCAGCAGAAACCAAGTGACTAGTGGCGGCAGAAAGAGTCAGCCAACAGCAGACACCATGTAGACAGCAGGAACAAACACCCTATCAGCAGAAATGAATCTACCAGTAGCATAGCCCATAGCTACCAGCAGGAACAATAACTTCCAGCAGAACCATAGTACAACCAGCAGAGACCAATCGTCCAGCAGGAAAGATAACTACCAGCAGAACCATAGTACAACCAGCAGAAACCAATCGTCCAGCAGGAAAGATAACTACCAGCAGAACCATAGTACAACCAGCAGAAACCAATCGTCCAGCAGGAAAGATAACTACCAGCAGAACCATAGTACAACCAGCAGAAACCAATCGTCCAGCAGGAAAGATAACTACCAGCAGAATCATAGTACAACCAGCAGAAACCAATCGTCCAGCAGGAAAGATAACTACCAGCAGAATCATAGTACAACCAGCAGAAACCAACCTGTCAGCAGGAATAAGGTACAACTAGCAGCAGTATTGACTACATACAATTACAAGAAAAATAATATCCCACAAAACATCATATCCACCCGCAAGAAAGTTAGAATATACAGTTATACAACAACAAGCCTCCCCTTAGGCTTATACCTCCCCTCAATTCACGAAAGAGGGATTCACCATCCCAATATGGACCACCAGATACGCAAATCTTGGTCCATCAAATTGACACTTAGTCGTTTGTAATTTTTCCCAACAGGTCCTATTTTTGAGGGGGAGTTTTTCGAAAAACAAAGTTTTAATGTTCTTGGATACATCATCAACGACAATTATTATGTATTCAAACATTATCAAAATGTTCCAAACCATTCATGGTGTAATATGTTCTCCACAAATTTTCAAGTCTACATTTTAATAACGAGGTATTTCAAAAACTAAGTTGTTTTTTTATATTAATAAGGGAGAAAATGTAATTAAAATATGATCTAATCGACTCAATGTGCTAAACAGTAAGAAAAGGTTTTATGGTTCGATCTTATACCCAAAAACATCTTAATTTCACGACGATTCTGAAGTCATAAGGTGGTTAGGTTAGGAATCAATCTATGGTTCCTAACCAGATCCGAGGATCTAACCCAAGGATAATCCAAAGTTAGAAATAGCTGTCCTTAGGTATGGATTGGAGATGAATGTCATATGGGAATAATGCTGACCTAAGATTGAGCTAACACTGGAACAATCACAACAAGGTGTTAGTAATGACGTCCTGGTAAGCATTGAAGGCGTTGAAGAATGAAAAAGAAATGTATGGATAAAGGGTCTAAAGAAAGAATCCCTCCACACAACTTAAGGCAGAAACCGGGTCAATACATATGCTGTCAGAATCACAAGTTGATTGCTGATATTGAAAACGACATCATGGACCCAGTGATGCAATGCACAACCCTCCCTAGCCATTCGGGTTTCTCTCAACAGATACTTGTCTCATTCGTCACAGAGATACACACGTTATCTATTGACATCTCACTCCGAGATTGTTGATATTGAATAGGTGGCAATATGCTCCAGCCTCCGAGTACTAAAACCAAAATGCACTAATCGAGTCTAGAGCCAAGAGATCAATCAAAATCTTGTTAGGACACATTCCATTTCAAACACTTGTTGAACATCATCAGGTTCACAAGCTGTTATCAAGAGTCCTACGCAATATCATTGTGATATTTACCAGAACATCCGAGTGATACTAATGTATTCACAATGAAGATGGAAATCCTGCTTGAGCCAGCATCAAACAAGCTCTTGGTAGGTGACTTGCGAGATTCTATATGAATCAAACTTGTGACAACTGGATCACGAGATGGTCCAGTAAATGAATTGACGGTTGATGAATTTTGATAAAAACATGACACTCTCGATGTGTTACAAAAACACTTTAACGAGTGACACGTCGATTGATTTTCAAATCAATTTTCTCGTTTATCACTAACGTAAACCTGCAGGTCAAACGATGGTAACGGCAACCTCAATCCCATTCAAATGCTCAATCTACGAAGACATACTATCTAGAAAGCTCAAGATTTAAAGACAAAGACTTCCGCAAACTCTAAAATAAAGCTTTCAAGATGATGGAATATATATGAGAATGTTGGTCAAAGTCTAAGATCGCAAGATGGCACAAAACGTAAAGGACAATGACAAAGGCCTAAAGTAAGACCGCAAAGATGAAGGAACAAGTTTACAACAAATGAACAAGATAAAGACCAAGACCACATGAGCTTAACGACAAAAGCAATCTCATTATCTCATGAAGGAGTGTCATCATTGAACTCACTTCGGGGGAGATTGTTAGCCTCAAAATATTGAGTCGAACATGAAGTTCGTTCATTATGTATTTAAGTCTCAGTCAATTAATTAGTTAATGTTGTAATAGAATATTATCGGGAATCAGGCTCGATAGTTAAACTAATATTGTATATGTTTCGGGTTTAATCCCAAGCAAAACCCGAGCCCAAGTCCTAGTTAAATATCCCGCGCGTCACATTAAATGTGTAGGGGTATATATAGATATTTTTCACTTAGAAAAATATCTCTTCTCATCTCTAATAAATATCTTTTCTCTCAATTCTCTCATCTCTCTATCTTCTTTCTCTCTCTAGAACAACTCACCTCTCTTTCTCATTTCTAGTTCTTGATCCGTGATTGATTCGTGTTATATGAAGTGTTAACGGGATCCTACAAAAACCCTACAATTTTTGGTAAATTGTCAACCATAAACGGATTTGAGAAGTCTTTACCATAAGCCGTTTGCTTATGGACTAGTCAGTTCTTATGCCTGTTAAGCATGGTGAACTGATGACCATTTGTTGTGTGGTGGTTAGCCAACACTCAAACCCTTCTCAATTCCATCAACCTCATTCTTCATCTATCTGTTGCTTAATAAACCTTATCAAATCAAGAGCAACAGAACTTTCTCTTTCAACTTCCAAACCAAGATCAAGCATCCTTTGCAACAAATCTTTTGATAGAGGATACCTTCTTTCAACCAACATATGAATAACTATTCCATCCTCAAACTCTGGTATGCAGGACTCTAATGTTTCATAAACCTCTATGTGATAATCTTCTATCTTGGTGACACTCCAGATATCACTGTGTCATTCCCTTTGTAGAGGATTTCCATCATAATCTTCAAGTCTCCCCAAAGAATCAATTCAAATCCATCTAATGTAACTTCTGAGAACTGATCCCTTATCAAGTCATACAGATGAAATAGATCTTGCCTATCAAAGATATGAAGTACCTCCATGAGATAGTTAAAAGCCCTAAAATTCCCATTGGCTCTGTAGATAACAAGATAATCTCATTGGTGATGATCTTGTTTATCTAGTATAACTGAGTTCTTCTTCCATTATCTCAACTATCTATGATTACTTTTAAATGTAACAATCTTCAGGCACTTTTTATGTTCATCATCACTGGTCTTATTTGTTCGTTTTCTTGCCTTTTTCCTTGTAATCATTTTGATATGACCTCCCTTTCTTTTCTTAGAACATTCTTCTTCTTTATCTTCCTCCTTGACCATTTTATTCTTAGAGGAATCAATTCCTTTTTCATTCATCTTTTTGATCAGTCTTTCATCTTTAGCAGACCCAATAGAAATGAAATCTTCATCTGACCTCTTAATCTTTTCATACAGAGCTTGTATTTCCTCAAACTTCTTGGTTTTCAAATCAGAATGCTTGAAGTTTCCTACATGCTTCAAGTAGGTCATCATTTGATTTCCTTTGTTGATTTTGTAGGTGGTCTGTTCCTGATAGCTTCTGATCTTTGTTGAGCAAGGAATTTTCTTTGAGCAACAATTGTGTCATGAAGGAATTTTGCTCTTTCTTCTATTGTAAATTGCTCTCTTTCTTCTTCTTGAAGCTTCTCAGCAAGAAGTCTATCAGCCTCAATTCTTGCCTTTATGTCATCATAATTTCTTATGAGAGCATCATTTGTAGCTTCTTCTTCAGCTAATCTGTTTCTTTCTTCTTCATCTTCCCACTCTTCTTGTACCTTCCTAGCCATTTCTTCATCACTGGCAAGCTGTTTAAACTTCTTCTCAGCTTCAGGAATACCATCAGATTCACTTTCAGATTCATCTTCCTCTTCTATTTTCTTCTTCCCTTTGTCTTTTGGATCAATCTTTGGAAGAGGCTTTAATGTCAAAAGTGATCTTGTTGAAGTAGGCCTAGGTCTTTCAATTTCTTTAATATCCTTAAACTCTACACCTTTCTCCTTCTCTCTTGAAACTGCTTTGGCTTGACTCATGTTGAGAAGAACCTGAGCTATTGTTTTTTATTATATTTTTTTTTTTTTTTTTTTTCCCCCACTTTCACCCCCTTTTCATATCTCCAAATATTGTAGGGAAGTAGGTGGTTGAGTAGTTTGAGTGAGCCTTCTTCTTATATGCTTCATCAGTACCTTTACTTTGGCTATCAGTTCCTTCTTTTGATCACAGTACTATCTTTCTGCCTGTCTGTACTAACTTTGGATCAGGCGAGTTCTAAATATTGGTCTGTCCAGTAAATTTTTCCTTGTCAGTACTAACTTTTTGTTGAGCAGTACTAAGTACATCTTCATTACTAAGTACATCTTCAGCATTCTCCTTTTCTTCATCCACTTCATCTCTTGTCCTCCCCTCATCTTGAGCATCCTCAGTTTCCATATAATCCAATGAATCTTCAAGAATCTCATCAAATAGTGGATCTTTATGGACTGTAGGTTCACCTTTGGCAAACTTCCTCCCCTGTTTGGATACAGACTCTCTGTGCACCCAATGTTTCTTTGAGGATCTCTTTCTTGCTAATCTTTACTTCAAGGAGACACTCTTCATCCATGCTCTGGGTGTTTGACTACAGGTTTAGCTTGCTTCTTGAGCTTTTTGATCTGTGCCTTCAAGTGTTGTATTTCCTTGGCTTGATCTGAAACCTGTGTACATAAAGAGATACAAAGATCATAGATACTTTGGAGTGTCATTTCACCCTCATTCCCTGAAAGAGATTTATCACTAGATGAAAGACCTCCAAGATTCCCACCAGAACTTTCTGGAATAGAATCAGGAATGATAGTAGAAGGTGAAGGTCTAGGGGATGGGTCAGTCTGTAGCTCAAAAGGTGCTTCACTAGTTTGAGTAGGAGAGGGTGTAGGTTGTGCTGCAGATGGTCTTTCTGAAGGGGCACCCTCATCCTCAGTTGGTTGTACCAACATGGAAGCAAATAAAGGTGTGACATTCCCTGAAAAATGTTTACCCTTTTTAACCATGAAAGAAAAGACTTTACTTGTCAAAGCATTTACAGGAAAATGATCTAAAGGTACAGGTACATTAGCTAGCTGTTTATCTAAAAAGATGGAAACAAAACGTGGGTACATGAGAAACTTCTTCTTTGCATCTAAATGTCTAAGCATACCATCAAAAAATAATTTAGAAAAATTATACTTCTGATTAGATGTTAAGCAAATGACAGCAGTGGCAATATTAGTAGGAATTTGATCCCAAGAGGTGCTTTTTGAACTAATAAAATGATTCATTGTGTGAAATAGAAACCTCCATTAACTCTATTCATAATGGGCTTAACTGTATTAACTTTCATAGCAGTACTAGTTAGTACTGCCTGTCTGTTAAAACTTTGCCTAGCAGTACTAACATTTTTAGTACCGCTAGCTCTAGCAGTATTAACTGGAATTTTGCCAGCTCTGATACCACTTGTGAGTCCCAAACTGAATAGATCTCTGCAGCCTATAAAGGATGATAGCCAAGATGTATAAATACAGTTTGACTATGTAGAAACACTGACTATGAATACTATGTGTTAATGCGGAATCTTAACACAAGTACTAAGAAGAACAATGAAAAACTAAATAATATTTTCTATTAATCTGCTTTGAGTGATTACAGATTACTAACTATGAGATATGATTTGTATGAGATATATTGAGCTCTTATCTCCCTTTGACTAGACTTTCTGTTCCACCCATTGTTTAATTCAGCTTTTCTAGCCATCCTCTTCTTATGGAAATCACAATCTCTGATTAAATGATTAAGACTTCCACATACAAAACATGCTTTTACAGTAAACCCATACCCCAACTCTTTCTTGTCAACTTTAGGTTTTTGACTATGTGTGAACTGATTCTTAACAGTTTCCCTAGGAGTTTTTACTTGCTGGTTAGCAAAACTAGGTGTTTCCTGTTCTTTTGTTGGTATTGACACATACTCATCTTCACTATCTGATTCATACTCCTCAATGATAGGAGCATCAGACCAGACCTTAGGTTGACATTCTACATTTGATTCATTGATAACTGGTTCAGACACTGATTCAGAGGGTTCTGTACTAATGTTAGATTCACAGGTATCAAATTCACTTGTTTGGATTTCAGATTCACTAGGTTGAGTCTGTTTTGGACCATATGTAAATTGTGAGTAATCTACTTCAATATCAGGTCCAGATGGCATATAATTCCCAGTCATGGGTGGGGGTACAACATGCATTCCTCCTGCTGTAACAAACCTATCATACAAAGGTTGGTTTTCTAAATCACTCTCTTTATTCATAAAAACACTCTGCAACACTTCATTTTCATAACTCAAAATACCATCATATCTGTGATCCCCATACCCAAGCCCAAACTTATCATTAGCACTCATTTGGGTATTTAGCAGTTTACCAAGATTCTTAGAAGAATTATGCCATTTTTCTACTTTAGCCTTTAAATCTTCTTTTTCTTTTTGAGCTTCTGCTAATAATTTCTTATGGTATGTGAGAACATCTGTTTTATCATCTAAATCTATTTTCATAAACTTTATCTTTTGTTCATACCAAAGTTGTCCTTGTTGATGAGCAACTAACTGTGCTTCAACTTTCTTAAGACCTTGAGAATATGCTTTTATTTCTATGCTTGCATCACTAAGTTGTTCTCTCTGAGCATCATACAGTTTTTTAAGATTAGCATAAGACTCTTTACACTTAGTTGAACAAGAAATTACCTCTGTGTCTGAGTCTGAGCTGTTGCAAGCCATCAAAGCATAATCTTCATTTTCTGAATGATTTGACCAATCCACACCTTCTCCATCAATTGTCACCAATGCTTTAGAGTCCTCCTTCTGTACAGTTCTGCTCCCATCTTTGTTTCCAGAATTCCATGCATCTCTCCTCCTGTTATCTTGAGTTCCCTTGATTCTACATTCTCTAGCAAAATGCCCTGTTTTGTGGCAATTATAGCATTCCACTTTGGTTTTATCAAAGCCAACAGCTTCTTTTGCATCAAATTGTAGCTTTCTACCAGTCTTCTTGTAAAACTTTTTCATTCTCATTGAGATCATGGCCACTTGCCACTTCAAGTCCATTTCTTCAAGGTCATATTCATCAATCTGTTCCAAGTCCTCATGATCCAGTTGAGGACAGCTAGATTGATTAGCAAGAAGTGAGTATGATGAAGTTTGTTCATACTTTGTGTTTTGACCAGAAAGATTAGGAACACAATAAGCGGTACTAACTTCATTAGTACTGTTTGTGTTCTCAGAGACAAAACCTACATTCTGTGCGCCAGAGGATGATGATGCAGTAGAGCCTTTTATATCACTCTCAAAGACTCTTAGATTATTGTATAAATCATCAAAACTAAGAGTGTCCACCCCTGGTTTGGTTCTCATTATTAGGGAGACTTGTGACCAGGCAGAAGGTAGAGATCTTAGGAATTTTTGATTAGCATCCTCAGTAGATACACCTGCTCCATGAATCTCTAGCTGACTTAGAAGACTTTGGAAACTGTTAATAAACCTTTGATGATCCCATCTATGTTGGATATAGAGAATCCTTCAAACTGTTGCTTCAAGATGTACTTCTGCATCTTCTTGGATTCATCATTTCTACCAAATCTAGATTTGATGGCATTCCACATCTCTTTTGCATCAGTCATCTTATGGAATTTAGCAAGATGATCTTCTGGTATGGCCATAAGCAAGGTGGTCCTAGCTTTTCTCTCTCTTTCTCTGGCTACTATTTCTTCTGCAGTTCTAGGAGGCAAAATCTTAATTTGTCCTGATGTATCAGTAGTGACTGACACAGGACCATTCCTATTTTGTATAACCTCCCAGATTGGATAGTCTGTATGGGCCAAATAGTGTTCCATCTTCATAGCCCATATATCATATTCTCCCTTTTTGAGAATAGGCAGCTTGATGGTTGATACTGTATGAGGAGTTTGTTGTGTTGGTGTTTGTGATGATGATTGTGGAGGTGGTGGTGGTGGTGGATTATCATCTTGTGATCCAGACATATTTAGTTTTGTAGGATGGAGATGTATAACTGGTTTTGTCTGTTCTTCTTATTCAGAGTTTCTCAAAGCTCTGATACCACTTGTGAGTCCCTTTCAACTGAATAGATCTTTGCAGCCTATAAAGGATGATAGCCAAGATGTATAAATACAATTGACTATGTAGAAACAATGATTATGAATACTATATGTTAATGCGGAATCTTAACACAAGTACTAAGAAAAACAATGTAGAACTAAATAACAACTTCTATTAATCTGCTTTGAACTATTACAGATTACTAACTATTTGAGATATGATATTGCTATGAGATTTCTTGAGTTTGTATATGGTTGTCTTTCTAACTATGCCAAGAGGGATCCTTTTATAGATTAAGGATAAACCCTAAACAGGCTTACAAATCGCTAACAGATAACACATATCTTTTCCTAGAATATCTCATGCATATCTCATAAACGGTACTAACTATTATCTACTAACAGTACTAACTATTCGATCAGTACTTACATTTTGTACTGTCGGTACTAACTATAACTATCAGTACTAACTATTTGTACTGTCGGTACTAACTTAGGAAAACATAAATCCTAACAATCTTCCCTTAAACATGAATGTTGAACTCTTTTAACTTCATGTTTCTTCAACTTCTTTAATCTCTTAGAGGATGTATCCAAACACTCATA
>BQNB010160394.1:0-14803 GCA_026074375.1 Tanacetum coccineum | reverse complement strand
GACTGCAAACAGAAATCCTGCCAACTACCATCTATACCATGCTCTTATGGAAGCATTAATAGCAGATAAAGATGCCATGGATAAGGAAGTTAAAGACAGGGTTAAAGACCATAAAAGAAAGCATGACAGTGATGATGAAGACAATAATGATGATGAAGGCCCTTCAGCTGGATCAAACCAGGGTAAGTCAGCAAAAAAGAGAAGACACGATTCAGGTGCTTCTAGGTCAGCTCAACCTTCTACAAAAGATGATGAGCAAAGTTCAAAGAAACCATGGGAGTCTAATGCATCTGCTTCCAAACAACATCCAGCTCTTACCTTAACTGGATGGCAGATCACTGACATAAGAGATGCTGGTGTTGACTCTTCAATGCACATATCTGATCCTGAATCAGAACATTCTGAACAATCTGCAAATAACTTTCCAATGCAGGATGAAGGACATGTCTCAGATCTGGAGGACACCGATAATGCTTACATTCCCAAGGTGTCGACCACTACGTGGTTTAAGCCAATTCCTGAAGGCGAGCGACCAGCTACACCTGAACCAGAATGGACCATTCCCCCGAATGATTTCCCGGAACCAGAAAATAACTGGGCAAATACATACGCCACCAACGTATAAAGTTCCGCGGAAACAAGCTTCAAAGAAGACGTTGATATTGGGTAGTCATCAAAAGGTTCTTCTGACGAACAGGAAAGAAAGTAGCTCTGCAAAGGCTACTTATAAGTTCCAACTTTCAACCTTGTTAAAGCCTTTTCATAATAACAACTCTTTTCTTCAATATCAGATGGATAAATTCCCATAAGCAGCTGACAAATCAGGTTGAACTGAGTAATCCTGAGGGTCACATAATACTGCGAAATATATATGAACCACTGCCCATAGGAGGGACCACCAGGACAGGTAACTATTCAACCACAATTCTTCTTCAATAATGATCAGATTATCTTCTGACAGTTGACAAAGAGCTAAAAATTACATAATCCATAACCAAGATCAAAGCGCTCGTTTACCTAACTTTGGCCTTGAAGAATTAGTACCATCTTGTTGGGTTGAAAGTGAACGTCTATAATGACAATCATTGGCGGTCTATGGCATCACTCACTGGTGATTAGAAGAAAGGAATTCTACATCAACAAACACAGTGAGCCCTCTGATCGTGAAGCAGTCAGATCGCAGATGCGAATTCTCAGTGTGATCAGTGTTAAGGTGTTCGAAAAATATGGATACAACTACCTAAGAGAGATAATTCTACGCCGTGCTGATTACCAAGAATACAATAGTCTCGGAAAAGGATATTCAAAAATCTTCATCCGAAATGATTCTTGAAGATCGTATCCTACTCAATATTCAATGAAAAGCTCAACCATCTGCCCAAGACAGACAAGACTAGTCTTCACACAGCAGTCAACATGTGGATAAGAAACCTGGTGATCAGGAATCGTATGGGAGACTTACAGCTCTGGATTAAGAGTTATCAAACAAAGATCAACCTTGAATGTCCAAATTAGGATGCAGTCGACTATTACTTCAAAGAAGATTATACGATAGTCCCTAAGCCAAGAGCCGTTGTCTATAGAGACAGAAATGATCAAAGAAAGTTGATGAGGCTGAATGAGCTACACAAGTTTAGTGAAGTGTACGTTGAACAAGAGTAAATGGAAAAACAAGACACAGGTTAAAGACTTTTCATCCGTTCGAGTACAATAAGGGTAACAACACATGGAAACTAGGAAGGTGGTCAGTATGATTGACCAAGAGAATAAGCAAAGAACTTCATCCCTGCAATCGAAAAAGACTAACGAGATCAAAGGAATCTATCAAGTCTAAAAGCTTTGTTGGAGTGAAGATATAAGAATATTTTGACTACATGCTGATCAACAGACAACGTGACACATCGTCGTTCAAACAAAAGGTCATTTTAATTCATTATTGGAATAATATACCTTGTACATTAGAAAAATAGTTAATCTTTTAGATGAATAAGTGTAAAGGAGTAATTAATATCCCTCAACGATTGAGGGGGAGCAGTTATATGTTTCTTACACGACTTGCGAATTAAGGCCACACTTTTCTCCCAAATTTTATAACATATTTAAATCAATTGATATCCAAAATGTCAAAGGGTTTAAAATTTTTGATAGGTGGGAGAAAATATGATCAAAATGTGTATAAATAATATCATTGATTAATTAGGACTCACATACTCTGCCCAAACGTGCTAAACAATTTCGAATACCGAAGCACATTTTTGATGGTGAATAAAGCGTTTGAAAAAAAAAATGTCAAAAACAATCGAGAGTACTAAACGCTTTGATATTTATATCATAAGTACCATAAATTGAATTTTCAATTGGTTTTATGGAAAGGCAGAACTGTACCAAAATACCGACCATGCATTTTACTTATATTGGAGTTTATAACGTTGGTAAGGTTTAGGTATTATCCCAAGGGATCCAGCCCATAACCTTAGGTGATTCTACCCAGGGACAATCCACTGAGTTAGTGAATAAGTCCTTAGTATGACATGAAATAAGGAGAAAAGCGAGAATAAGGGAAAAGTGCCGTTCTGAGATGACTAGTACTGGAATAAGCCCAACACGGTTCTAGTCATGAAGTCTCGATAAGCACTTGAAGGGGTTGAAGAATAGAAAAGAATTGTAAAGATAAAGTGGAGTAAAGAAAGAAGCCCTCCATACCCTTAGGCAGAAACCGGTTCAATACGATAATGCTGCCAAATCACTAAGATGATGCTGACATAGAAGATCGCCATCAATGGACCCAGTTAATGCAATGCAACAACCTCCTAGCCACTCAAATCTTTCAAAAGATTTCTGTTTCATTTCTCACAGAGACTAAACATGTTATCTTTTGACTTTCTCACTCCGAGTTAGTTGATATTAAACAGGTGGCAATCAACTCCAGCCACCGATTACTAGAACCAAAACGCACTATTGAGTCTAGAGCCCAAAGAGTCGTCAATAAAATCTCTTTAGAACTATCCAATTCTCTTGTCTTCACACACATGGAAACAATTCTATCCTAAGAGTCCTACGCATTATCCTTGTGATATTATCAGAACATCCGAGTGAAACGATGGTTTTTCACAATGAAGATGGAAATCCTGCTAGAGACAACATCAAACAAGCTCTTGGTAGGTGACTTGTGCGATTCTACATGAATCAAACTTGTGTCAACTGAAAGAAACAATGGGTGCGATTCTGCGATAACAAAACTTGTTCCAGTATAAGAAATTACGGTTAATTGATCATTTGACAAACATCAAAACTCTCTAAGTGTTACAAAATTTCTTTCATAAAAACACTTAGACTGTCTTCTCAAATTAATTTTCTCTTTATTGCTAACTGTTTCATTACAGGATATCTTAAAGATGGATATGGAGATGGAAATTCCCAGTACCTGAGATGTCAAGGAAATAACCGAATGCTCAGACACGACCTACACTTGTTATGAAGTTATGAAAGAACTCATAAAGGTGTCAAAGCTTCCGCATAACATTTTTTTTTTTGTTGTTTTTTTTTTGATGTCATTTATTCATCACAAGTGCACAAGAGCGAATCCTCACAAGATGATGTAAGATATACTTTAAGCGATGATCTTCAAGAAATCTCAAGATCACAGTCAAGGACAAGTTTAAGATGAATCAAAAGATCACTATCCCAAGACAAGATATAAATGTCTACGAGCTAAAGACTTGAAGTGATTAAATTTGTTTAATTTCAAAAAAGGGTGACCTCCACTTAGGGTAATATAGGTTAGGTATTAGAAAAAACTCGTTCAGCCCCGTGTATTATACGTTTTATTATAGCTCGTAGTTTTAATAGTTAATAGTACGTTTTTCGGTATTATGTCGGGTACTAATACCCGATATATTGTAAGTACTATTAAGCTCTTCAACATTGAAAGAGGCAAGCTATTCCCATTTTCTTTTCATTTCTAATATAACCACTTTTCTCCTCTATAGAAAACTCTCTCAAGTGATTTTCTCTCTCTAGTAACTAGCCAAAACCAAAATCAACCCCGTTTAATGATAAGGATATACCACAATTTCATATTCATAATTAAAACACCCCACACTCCTTCAATTGTTTTTTGTAGCTCACTTGGTCTGATGATAGATTGTTTCCTTATGTTTTATTTCCTCTGGCCTTGAGATGATTGAATTCTTCAAAATGCCTTGAAAACAGCTTTCTCTACACAAATAAAAAGATTTGATTTTGATATCATGGCACTTCATCATCTTATGATCTATATAGTGATCAAAGTGACTACAAAAGCATATTATCAATATGATAATTATACACACAACTAACTTTTAATACTCACCAGAGATGACAGACTTGCTTGTATTTTATAGTTCAAGCACATATCATATATGATATAAAAAATGTTAAATAAGTTGACTTTCAAGTAGATTAATCATATATTAATAATATACACAAAACAAACTTTTGTAGTACTCACCAGGAATCACAAACTGCATGTATTTTAATTTCAAGCACATTATCATAATATAGATAAGTATAAAGCTTAAAACCAACACATTATCATATATGAATATTATTAACAAAAGTTTTTATAGTTTTTTCATGCAACTTATCATATATGAATTTTCACATAACAGTGTCATTACTATATCTGTTCAGTGTAAGATTAATCTAGTAAAACCATATGATTCCTAAAAAAAAGCAATAAGATAGCTTATAATTCAGCATAGTCAATTCCAGATGATGAAAACTCATTAGCCTATTCCATCAATCACCTAATAAACCTATTCTTATCATTCAACACGATAAATTCACATAAATTCGTAATGATCTGAATTTATAATATAAAATCAAATTGATGATTAATCATATGCTTAAATCATATCAAAAACTAAAAAAGGATAAATTTATAAGCTAAAAAAACGATCATCTTATTCACACAAAAACTAAATTCGTAGTTAAAATCACATCACAAAAGCTAAAAATGTGGTAAAGCGAATTATAAGCTTATTCACATCAAATAAAACTAAAAAAAATATATACAAACATATCAATGAACTTTTACCAGTCGTTTAATGAACTGAAGAAGGAGACAATCGATTTACGAATGGGATGGACCGATTAATTAGATGTTCATTATTATTGATTCAGATCTGATTTGTTGTGTGGTTTTTTTAGTGTGTGTTAGATGAAGAGAGAGAGGAAGAGTGAAATATCAAAAAGACTGTGGGGGGTGGTGAGTCTGGAGGTGTGGTTGGTGTGGGACGTGAAATGACCACAATACCCCTTCGCTTTTTTTATTAATTTTTTTTAATAAGTAAGTTTTAATCTCAGCCATAGATAGGTTTTAGATGGAAGGCTTGAATCAGTCTCCTAGTATTCAAAGAATGGAGGTATCCAATATAACTCTCCTCTTTAATATTAGGGTTAATTGCTCGAAAATGTATCATTCTAGCTTGTCACTTTTTTTTCTTGTGTGTGCTAAACTTTTTTTTTTCTTATTGTGTGTACTGAACTTTTAAATTTTGATCATTGTGTGTATTTTGTGACTATTCTACCATGTAAAATGACTATTTTACCCATCAAAATTTAAAAAAAAAATAAGGGTAAAATGGTCACAAAATACACACAATTATCAAAATTTGAAAGTTCAGTAAACAAAATAAGAAAAAAAAATTCAGTACACACAATTAGGGGTGTCAATCGGGTTATCGGGTCGGGTTTGGGGCTTATCGGGTCGGGTCTATCGGGTTGTCAGATAATGAAAACTAACCCGCAACCCGACCCTATAAGAAAGACATATTATCGTGTTCGGGTCTATCGTGGTTTCGGGTTATTCGGGTTGAGTGCTATCTGGGTTATCGATTACTTGTTAAGAAAAACAATAATATCTAAACACTAACCGAGGAATCTTAATTCAACAAATGGACATGTTGGACTTCGAAACATGCACATTATAATGATATATGTTGTATATATAGAGTATTACTGAACCAAATTTATTCGTATATGCATGATCTGACTGTTGTGACTTGTGTGCTTCTCAATATAAGGTATAAAAAAGAAAACATGTTTATGAGATATATAAAAGAAAACAAACAGTGAGCAAAAAATAAGTGTTGTATGCTATATATACAAGAATCGTAGTATGCTATATATAAGGGAAAAAAAAAGAGCATAACCCGAAAGAACAACATTTCATAAAATTAGAGATTTTCAAATTTGGAGTATTATATATCTTATGAGGTTTATCGGGTTGACCCGATAACAAACTAACTATGACCCTAACCCGACCCTATTAGGTTATCAGGTCGTATCGGGTTAACCTGATAAACCCGATAAGCAAAGTTGGACCCGAATCAACCCGACCCTATAAGGCTTTATCGGGTTCGGGTCAGGTCGGGTCGACCCATTTGACACCCCTACACACAATAACAAAAAATGACAAGTATGATATATTTTCAAGCAATTACCCCATAATAGTAGGGGCCCGTTTGGTTTGTTAAGGGATTTGGATTTGGATTTTGATTTAAATTTGAATTTGATGTAAGTTTTAAAGAAAAAATATATAATGGTGTAATATTATTATTTTATAAATATATAAAATAAAAATAATAAAATTTATTAATATATAATACGTTTTAAAGCAAAACGAGTGTTTGAAATTAAATAGGGGCTCACGATTTAGAAAAAAAAAAAAAAAATGACAGTAATAACTTTTGTAAATCTGGCCATTTTTTTTATTTGTGTATGCTAGAATTTTTAGCATTAAAGCCAAACCCTTGGAGCTCTTTATGTGTACCAAACGTCATACTAATATCATTTCAAGTTGAAACCCAATCAAAAGTGGATACCAAACGCCCCCTTAATATTAAGGGTTTTGCTTTAAAAGGGATACGTTAACAAACAAAAGTATGTATAATTGATGATAATTGACCATCGAATTTATACTTTGCTTTCTACCTCTCAGCTAATAGAATTTGAATAAATAACTTCTATAAAAAAGAAAAGAGAGACAAAGAAAAAACCAAATGATGTATGAACCGGACCAGAATTCGGGTAATTTCCACAGTAACCGAAAACCAAAATTTGTCAAAATCGAACAGAATTTGTCAAAATCGAACCGAACCATATTAAATATTTGGCTTTCGATTTCAATAATGATTTTAGTAATATAAACCGAAATCCGAAACGAAAACCGAATTCATATAAATATCTATATTTTTTTTAGGGCTAATGACTTAAAAAGTCATATAACTTGACACTTTTTGTCTTTGTGTGTAGCCATATTTATTTTTTCCTATTTTGTCATCAAACTTTCGAAAGTCGATTTATTGTGTGTCTTTTGTGACTATTTTGTCATGTAAAATGATCATTTTACCCTTCGAAATTTGAAAAATTGTAAGGGTAAAATGGTCACAAAATACACACAAAGATTGTGACATTTGTAAGTTTGATGACAAATAGATTGAAAAAAAGATGTGGCTAACACAAAGACAAAAAGTGTCAAGCTAGATGACTTTTTAAGTCATTAGCCCTTTTTTTTAATATAATATAAAGAGACCATTAAAATTTTATTCTAGCATAAAAAAATACCTTTCAAGCTTGAAATAATTATTTTTTTGCTAAAAATCTATATAATTAAATTAAAAATAAATAAATATGTAATTTGGGTCAACTGTAAACCGAACATAATTCAAATTTGTTTTCGGTTTAGCTAAGTACACTTTAAATTCGATTTGGTTCGGTTTTACAAAAAGAAATTACCGAACCCAATAGAAACCAAACAACCTTATGGTGCAGTTTGGTTTATGGGTATAATGGGAATGGGTGTTATGGGATTCATAGTGATTTAAAGTAGTTTGTTTGTGGCCCAGAAATGAAATGGGTAATATCGTATCCATAGACTCGTTACCCGTCAAATTGGTGTCTATGAAATCCATTCCGTGGGCCTATCTCTTTTCCACTACAAAATTCAAATATCTATACACTTTTTTCATACCATATTTTGTCATCCAAACATAAACAATCGTAATCATACACTTTTTCATATCCATTATCATTCTACCCCATACCAAATCCGATACCCATTGTGATTCCTAACAACAACCAAACGGCCCCTTAGAATCCATATCAACTAGGGGTGAGAAAAAAAAACCGAAAAAACCAAAACCGAAAAAACCGAAACCGAACAAGAAACCGACGGTTTGGTTTTTTATTTTCTCAAAAACCGAACTTTCGGTTCGGTTTCGGTTTTGACATAAAAACCGAACCGTAAAAACCGAACCGAACCGAACCAATCCATTATACATTTTTTTTTCAAATCTTCTAGTAATCCATTATACATAATATTGGGCTCCTAATGGACTAATGGGCTGCTTTTTAAAATTATTGGGCCTGAATATATAACCGGTTTACTAGAATATTTGAAAATATTGAATGTCAAAGTTTATTTTCTATAATGGCAAATATTATTGGGTCTTTTTAAGATTTAAAAATACTGGGCTCCTTTAGGCAAATTTTATTTTATATAATGGGAAAGTTAATAAAAAAAATTAATAATTTTTTTTTGAAGAAACCGAAAAACCGAGAAACCGAACCCGGAAAACCGATTGAACGAGAAAAACCGAACGAAGGTTTTATCGGTATGTGTCACACAAAAACCGAACATTCGGTTTCGGTTTTGGCCAAAAACCGACCCAAACCGAACCATGCACACCCCTAATATCAACAGTCCGGAATAATAAAATTGGGCCGTTAATAACAAATAGTAAAATTGGGCCATTATAGGACTTTAAGGCCCAGCTGCCTGGTTGAACACGCTTTACAATGCAGACTGATTTAAAGCTGTAAGCTATATAATAACTGTTGATAAAAATATAATGTCTAAAAATATTACTAATAATTTTTTCCACATCTTTACGTTTTGATAATCACAAAATATAAAAACATTAACGTAGAAATTAAACGTAACAAAGTAATTAGTCGTACATCCTCATTTGACCCGGGCCCACTAGGTGGGTACGGGTGGGCCCACTTTTGACAATTTAAGTTTTCGGGTTCGGTTTTCGATGCTCTTTCCAATGTCACTTCCCGGGGTTGACTTTGACTTTGACTTTTTTGTTGACTTTGACTTCTCACGGTCTTTCCGTTCTCGTGCTCGGTTTTGTCGTTTTGGCTTCGATTTTGTCCTTTTCTTGGATATCCGTTACCTGCACAATACAAATGCAAAACATACAAATACAATGTATTTTTGGTACGTTTTTGGTCATTTAAGTCCGTTTTTAGTGGTCAAAGGTATGTGTAATTAAACACATACCACCGCCCCTAGGTAGACGCTACCCTAGTTTTTCTTATAAATACTGGACTTTTCCCTACAATTTTCTCACCTTTTGCACGCATTCTTTCTGTTCTAAAACAGCCCACACATCTCATCAAAATCCTTTGATCATTTAATCATAAAGCTTTGTTTCCAAGTGATCCAAGCTCAATTCCTCAAGTGCAAGAGAAGAATACTTATATCCTCAAGTGAAGAAGTATTACACCTTTGTGTGTTTTTGCAATCTTATTTCATCCATATCATAACTTGTAAATCTTTTGTATATCTTGTATTTATGTGTAGTAGCTAGATCTTGGCGATCTTTGTAAGTATAGATAGATCGTGGTGATCTTACCAAGTAGTGTTAGTTAGTTGTGGCATAAGTAGTGTGGTGAAGTGAAGTCGTGAAGTTGTGAGGAAGTCTTGAAGTTGTGAAGAAGTTGTGAAGTTGTGAAGTCGTGAAGTTGTGTTGTGATAGATTGGTTCTAGCTAAGATTAGAACTCGACATTTAGCTTTGTGTCGTAAATCGGTGTAAGCAACATTGTGTACGGTTTTCTCCACCATAAGCAAGCTTGTTGACATAGTGAAAAAAACTCTCGAGTTAGGTGCTCGGGGAGTAGAGTAGGGCAAAGAGGTGCTTCATTACCGAACCACTATAAATCCTCGCGTTGTGGTTTGATTGTTCTTACTCTTATCTCTTGTCTTACATTATCTCCTCATACTATCATATCAATTGTTTAGATAAATATATTGTTCATATTGTGCAAGTGTTGAGTTCACATAAATTCAAATCTAGAATTTTTACAAACACTTCAAAACCTTTAATTAAAAAGCGGTAAACTATTCAACCCCCCTTCTAGTTTTCACAGCACGTATTATTAATCCAGTTAAAAGCTTATGGGAGAGAAAAGCCATAAACTACACTTATTAGTTCTTAAGATTTCCAACTAATCCTTGTTTAGTTTCTAACTCATAATTAACTCTATCATTTCTCGTTCTTCACAAATTTAAAATCTTTAATAAAAAGATCCGCGAATGCTTAGTCTAAAAGTTAAGGAACAAGCTAGAGCTCAACATGCTCGATCGAGTTAAAATTTATTCTTATTCTACCCAACAGGAAAGTTAAAATTGTGACAAAACACTTATTTTATTTTTGAAAATTTTTAAATTTTTTTCATTTTTTTGGTATTTTGGTGGTAAAAACAGGATTACGCGAAAACAACGGCTGCATGCAAAATCAAATCGATAGATCCCCCCATACTAGAACTAAACATTGTCCTTAATGTTTTAAGAAGGGTCTTTACGTAAATCTAAAGCCGTTTATTAAGTATGCTCAAAGATAAACGTTAGTCGATAAGATTAGGATATTGGATTCCTATAATTATGCAAAGGATTGAAGCTCGAGTGAACGAAGGACAAAACCACGAGCACGAGAGGCTTCATAATCCAGGGCAATCCTGGACATACAACAAAACCACAAAACATGATAAATTGGAAGAGGTGAGCCTCCTCACAACACACTTATTCATTACTACTATTATATTAGGATAAGCATGGGTTGCCACCCACGAAGCGCTTGTTTAAGGTCACTTAGCTTGACCCGTCCCCTATACTTGAGCTTTGTCAAGGGGGATAAAAATGGAGATGACGAACACCCAAATTAGGATTGTTCTCTCCATGAATCAACATCGGGCTTTTATGATGAAAAAGCTTGGAAGCTTTAAAGCCCCGATGTGATGAAGAAGGAGGAGATTTCTCCTTTGAAGCAAGAACACCGTGATTGAAAACTTTGTCTTCATTTTCGGATGAAAATGGAAGTAAAGTATCAATCACGGGGGAAAGAGTAGCAAGAAATCTCGTGGATTCGACTTCAATGCATATCCCCGGATCGTAAATCTTGTTTCTATCTCCGGAAGGAGAAGAAACATCAAGATCGGATCCGAGATCATTATGAGAAGGAATGAAGTCGAAATCCATATGAAGGGTGGGATGGGTGGGCAAAATATTAGGCACATCAACGGGGATGTCATCCACCACATCAATGGTTGAATCTCCCGAATCAGGATAATCAACATGAAATGATTCAAACTCGGGAAGGGAGGTAGAATTATCGTCACCTTCCGAGTCATAATCATCACTCTCAATACCCGGTGGTATTGAGTCATCCAGACCGGGAAATATATCGATCTCTTCCCTAAGAGAGTCACTATCCTCAACGGGGATAGGAAATGTGGGAAGAGACTCAATGATCATTTTTGGATTAGCATGAAAATCTTCCAGAGGATGGGGAGATGAATTATCGTATAGCAACCTCTCCGAAAGACTAATATATTCCTCGTGCTCTCTATTAACAATTCTTGGAGGAATTGTTATGAGTTCACTAGCGAACTCATCGAAGAGAGAATTAATCTTAGGAGAGGAAGCCATCAAAGTATCATGATTGAGTAATGATTCAAGAAGATAAGACTCGGTATCAAAACGATCATTTTTCAGAGTAGAATCGAGGTCTTCATTATGAATCGGATTAAACTCACTAGAAATGATTTCCTCATCAAGATCAAAAAGAGGGTTCGAATAAGTTTTAAAACTTATTTCGTGAATAACCTCCTCATGACTTGACTCCTCATCACTAGAGGTAGAATCGTCAAAGAGAGGATTAGAAAATGTTGAAAAATTTGTCGTTTGAGAATCATCACAATCGGGCACATCACACTCACTTTCGATATCGAAAAAATCCATGGACTCACTTAGGATTGGGACAAGGTTCTCATCACTAGACTTTATTAATTCGTCCGATTTTGTTTCCGAAATAGTGCTAAGATGCTCGTCCCCCATACTTAGAGAGTTATCGGGTTCCTCGGTTGGTAAGACGGGTGTGATTGCAATAGTATACTCCTCGTCATCATCATCATCATCATTGTTGCAGAAGGCAGGACGATTCCAGTTCGGAGTATTAATAAAATCAGCCAACTCCTCGTTTATACTTTGTAAATCTTGAAGAAGTTTGTTAAGCAATTCTTGTACATCCTCGGGTTGAGCATGCTTAACTTCAAAAAATTTGTCCCAAGCTTGTATTAAAACCTTTGGTGTTTCCCTAAAAGAAATAAGATTAAACTTCTTTAAAAAGTTTTGTATCGATTTCATTAGGTCTTCTCGGGCTTGCAAAGCTTCCATTCTTATTTCTTGAGGAGTTTAATGAATGACGGGAAATTGCGGGGGTTGAAATTGGTCAAAACCGAAAGAATTGGAATGGTGAAAATTATGATTCATCGGTTGACATTCAAAAGTCGCATGAAGACCCCCGCAATTTTCACAAAAAAGAATTTGTTGTTGAAAACTTGGTAAAGTTTGTGGGAACTCATCATAGTTTTGATTGTAGCATGGTTCCGGATTAGAGATAATCGGAACTTGCGGTGTACAATAATGACCATAACGAGCATCGTTCCCGCAAAATTCACACAAGATTGGTTGATAGTGTGGGGTGGTAAGAAAGATTTTGAGAATCATCGAAAAAATTCGGATTTGGATCATAAGCGAATGAATTTCCAGCTCTCGAAGGGCAAAATGAACAAAATCTACCGTTTAACGGGCCTTCACACCCGCAACAAGTGACTGGCTTTCCATCTCCATAAGTGCAATTCAAACAAATTCCATTTATAAAATTAACACCACACTGCTGGCACGTACATAGATAACAATAAAAGCCATCACATGGTTGTCCACACCCCACACACTCACGTTGGTTATACGAAGACATGTCGAAGAATTAAACGGATAAGAGGGTAAAGAAGATAAGAATTAAATGAAATAAGAGGATAACGAAGAATATTTTTGAAATTTTTATATTTTTTAAAATAAGAAAATAATATTTTTGGTAACCGGAAGTTAAAAGTCCACGGTAGCTCTTTAAATTACGCACAAGAGAGCGGAATGAATTAGCACGCCGAAGCTATTTAAAAGCGTTCTTCCTTTTTGGGCGATGTTCCTTGGATCAAGCCCTCCTTATACCCCCCTTATAGTTTGTAATTCAAAGGTGAGTCGATTATAACAATTAACAACACGATTTGTTTTGTTGGTTTTTTAATTTTTTTTTTTGGTATTTATGATTACTTGATAATAAAAGAAAATATTCACAAACGGAAAGCAATAACTTCACGAGGAAGGGTCTTCAAGGCACAACAAACTTCAACTCGATATTCGTAACACGACCTCCCCGGCAGCGGCACCAAAAATTGACTCGTTCGAAACTACACCTTTTAATATATATAAATACAATATATAATAAATATATATAGTATAAATATATAATAATAAGCGTAATTATCAAAGTTATCAATGATAAATATTCCAAGAGGCTTTTTAAAAGGGTAATTACTTTTATCCAAAGCAAAATCCTAAAAAAGACTTCCCGGGTCGTGTCTCGACGAGACGTGAATTTGAGAATCGAGGAAACGTTTGTGGAAGAATGCTTGAATAGCACAAATTGGGTTTGAGATTTCTAATTCTATGGGGAAAACAAGTAAAGGGCAACCTAAACCTAAAACGAAAGCAATAATGAATTTAAAAACGTAAGCGGGAACGAAACCCGTTCTTTAAAAAACTAAATCCTACAATTTCAACCCTAAAAATGCAAACTTAATTTTTAACAATCCTACATGATAAAAGAAATTTAAAAAAAAAGAATTATATTTTTTTGACTTTTATATTTTTTATTATGAATTAAAAACGGTTTTTATCTAAATTAAATATTAAAAATACTAAACTAAATTAGAAAAATCTGAAAAAATTACGAAAAGTAGCTTGAACAGTGATAAATCTAAGAAAATTAAAAGGGTGAACACATCTGATCAAATAAGCTACGAAATAAGCCCAAAATGGGCTGAAAGCTAAAAAGGCCAAAAAGTGGTTAAAAGATTAATTATGCAAGTTATAGCCAGATGGCCCTACTGGTGCTAATGGTTAAAAGAGTGTGTGTTAAATGCTTTGGGTGTGCAAAGGGGAGGTCACAAGTTCGAACCCTATGACCTCTCTTTTTTAGAAAACATTTTTTTCTTTTTTTTAAAAAAAACTTATAAAAAAGCAAAAACAACAAACTTTAAAAAAGCTTTTTACAAAACTTGGAAATAAGCTTGAAATTAGAAAAAATAAGCTGACAGTTTGCACAATTTTAAACTAAGTGACTAAATGGCTAAACTAAGGGCTATTTTGGACTAATAAGCAAATGCAAAATGGCAAATAAGCTTGAACAGCTAGTATTCTACCCCTAATGAGCACTTGTGAACAAAAATAAGCAAAGAAAATAAGCAGAAAAGCCTTGAAAAGCAAATAAGCAATATGGCCAAAACTGCTAGCCAAACAGCCAAAAAGACACTTTCTAGCTTATTTTTAAGCTAGAAAACAGATCCTTATGGCTTAGTGGCTTATACCACTAAGAAGATTATGCAATAAGCTACACTAATCCACAAAGAAAA
>BQNB010160393.1:0-13400 GCA_026074375.1 Tanacetum coccineum | reverse complement strand
AAATCATTTGACATTTTGGATATCAATTGATTTAAATATGTTATAAAAAAGTAGGAGAAAAGTGTGCCAATTATTCACAAGATGTACACTTTTCTAAGACAACTAAGTCCCAAATGTACACTTTTCTTTCTATCGGATACTGACTAACTAGAGGAATTATCATACTTATCATACCAATATGTACCTCTTTGATCAAATATTTCTACTCCTTTAAAAACACGCTTGGTGATTGACTGTTAAAGGAAGCATTAATTGAATCAGTAACCAATCTTCTCACGCTCTAATCAATCTTCTGTCAACACATTTCCCTGGTATCTCAACTGATGCATACCATAAATGACAAGATATCTCTTCTCCTATGTGGTTGGAATAGCGCACCGGAAAGTAACACGATAAAACACTGATTTTCTCTGCGGTTAAGACATTTGTCTTCCCGGAATGGCCTACAATTAAATAAGGCTATGGATTCTATCACGTGTAGTTGTTGTACCTTTTAGTGTATTTACTCCTTCCCCTTGATGTTTTCGATACCTCAAAATCAGAAAAATCTTATATGCACACATGCTTGAGATCGTGTTCGCAGAATTAATAAACTTAAATCTATCTCGTGAGAATCAGTTTCAAGGCTTTTTAAACTACGAAAGAATTTCCAAACATTCCTAAGTCTTTTTACAAACTATGACGCGTTGGCAATATTAGTCGTATGTAGTTTAAAGCCTGAATTCACTAAGTCTTCAATTGCAAATAAGTCCCTAAAGTTTGAAGCAAATGACATCTAAGGCACATGTAGTTAATATGAATTAACTCCCTTTAAATTGTTATCTGTCATTATCAAAAACTTCAACTGTTTAATCCTTGACTTATTTTGAAAGACCGTTTAAAAGATTATTTGGCACTTTCTCCCCCTCAAAAGAATGTTATCCGTTTTCTATTTAAAGAGCTTGTAGTCATTGTTTGAGAGGCTCGAATTTACTCTTGTGAAAATCTTTTCGTGATTAATGAAATATTGATTCATTGTGAAGACAACTTTTTCCCAATTGAAATAACGATGTTCTCTTATTTTGACAATAAATGGCACTGAATGTACAACTTATTCTTATTGATGCTGGTATGAAATAATCCCATGCCCAGGAAAAATGATAACCGTTTCTGGAACCAACTTGTATTTTCGACGACATGCGTTCCTCAGATTGAAAAGCGGGTTGCAGTCAGAAATAACTGCAAGCCTTAGGTCTTGAGCTCCAAAACTTGAAAATGTTTTGTAGAGTAGCTCAATACCGAAAAGGTCTTATCTTTTTGTTGCCTAAGAAAAAATGCATCTGAGAGACGTGTATTTTCCTGGTTCGATGAGGGGGCCCGGGTTTGCACAGCTAATGGGACTAAGCCCGTGTTTTTTTTTTATTTTTTTTATTTTACATGATGATGTTTGGATGATTTAATATCAGGCAGTTTTGTTTGTCGAACCTCCTGTTTTGCTGGATTCAAACTCTCATACCAATCTTCTGACAAGTTACAAAAACCGATCCTCAGGATGGGCTCCTTTCCTATAAATTAATCAGCTAATTGGTATTCAGTTCTGACAAAAATTATAATTTTATAATGCATCGAGTTTCATACCTGTTCTCTTTATGAAGATGATACCGGTATGGAATGTGCTTTGTATGAGAGCTGTTGTAAGGCCTTTGCAGTGTTGCTTTGGTCTGCACTGTGAATCGCTAGTACAACAGTATTTTTGTTGTAGTTGAAGCCAATAAACTTTTAAGGTGTCATCATCCACATTTACTTAAGCAACAACTTTAAGAGTAACGCACCGTACCTGCCTCTGCTAAAGCATTGCAGCTGCAATTTTGGTTTTCTCTTTTTGACATCCTGCTTACAAGTGTTTAATCACCCAAGGAACTGTATCTCTCAAAGTGCTTTTTCGAGTATCAGGCATCCGGCATGATTAGCGTCTGGAAAAATGCTTTTCAGAAAAGCCTTTGGACATCGAAGTTTGATAGTTCATCATTACCAGGCTCCATGCGAGCTTGATTTAATCGCATTACAAGCTTTCCGCTTAGAAGGTAGGACTTTTTCTGGTGATCTGGATCATGAACCCTTCGGGCTGAGCAACGGAAAATCTTCCTTCAAGGTAGACATTAAGAATGCCATTTTCACGTTCATCTGATAGATGGAAAAGACTTGTGTGCATGCTGTGGGACAACAAAAAATATGAACTGCTTCAAAGCGAAGCAACTGGAGCAAATGATTCTTCAAAACTCGCGAATACCCTCTTCACTGTGCATTAGTATTTAGTATACAAGTCGTGCTTTGTTTTTGCGAATTACACAGTACGGATCTTCATCTTTTTGTTCTTTCCTTATCCACTTTAGTCTTTTAATAACCTTTCTTGCCAAATGGTTTGTCGAGACGTTCCCAGACTTTTAGCTGTCGAATGGATGTATGTTCATCCTGTTGCTGTCGATACCATGAACTGAATTAGCCATTGCCTCATTAATGTTTCTCTCGGTTCAAACAATACTCATGTGTGCGAGAACATACACATTTTCTGGTATCTTTGCGGCAAGCTGTCATCTTGTTTGATCTGGCATGGTGGATTTCTACGAAATTGTTCTAATGGTAGATCTTGGTCCCATTGGTAATCTTGACTTTGTTGATTGAATTGGAATGCACTTCCGGAATTATCAATGTTGGCGTGAGAATAGATCTCCACCAATTCCTTGGACCCGTGTACAAAAAGGATTGATAAATTCATCTTTTGAAACGATGCATTCGGTGCTTGATTATTGTTGTTTTCCTCAGCCTTGACAGTGTGTTGGATTGTAATATTAATTCAAGTAAAGGACTGAAGGAAATCCAACCCTTGTTGTGACGAATCTGTTTCATGCTGTTATAACACTCGTAATTAGTCATTGTAGACATTATGTAATTGCACACAACTTATTTTTGAGGTTTTACGCGTTGCTCTTAAAATGTAAAAAGTTAAGTTAAATCGCGAAAACTTAAAATTGTCTATACAATTGTATCGGGCATCTAAAACGATTAAATGTTGTCATCAATCAAGTGTTTATGTTTATTAAAGAGGATTATTATCAACATTTGAACATTTTATTGTTGTTGGTTTCGTAAAATGTTTTCGGTTTCGCGATAAAGTGCGTTTAAGCATTCCCGGAAGAACGTTAATTTATCTACGCTTCAGTCGATATACCCACAATTTTGAATCCATACTTTAAAGTATAATTAAATCTCAAATATATTATCCACCATTAGACATTTTTAATATTAATCAGGATTGAAATTATACATTTACATATGCAATGTTATACTTTTAATTAAACATTATGTTACTTTAGGCTTTATATATAGACATATATACTTGTATTACATGAAAAATTGCTTACATATCCTACCCTAAACCTTAAAATCGTGTACATATGCCATCTAGAAGGCCTCTTGGTCACCATGACATCGCAATAGGAACCTTCATTGCATGAACCTTTCACCACTGATGCTATACTAGCCAAAATCAACACATTGTTTCTTAAAACTCTTGTTGCTTTCGTTGCTATACCTTTAGACACCTTGCTAAGGCTCAAGTGAACAAAGGAATATGCTAAGGATCTTTGCATTTTTGTATTAATAGGAGTGCAAGGGTTAAGAGAAAACACATTCTACACTTCTACTCTTTAATTTGATAAAATCAAACAATACACTCTTTTTATACCCCATAAGGGGCTCAAGGGCTCTAAACCCACTTCATAGAAGCAAACCATTGCTTGATTTTTTCTTGATCATTATAAGTGATTTATATCATTCTAAGGTGTTATAAGAAGATTTGATGATTTGGTTAAGTTTGGTAAAGATTTTGTCAAGAATAAGTGTTTTTGAAGTTAAGCTTGGAACTTTTGGATCTTGATTTTGGGAAAAAACTTGTTTTAGTGTTGTTATATCTTGAAACTAGCGTTCCATTATCATCCTTATATCTTATTACATTTATATATGCTTGCCATGATCATTTCATATACTTGTTATGCTTGTTTTTTTGAATTTATTATGTATAAAATATTCAAAACTCTTAAAAACCCTATTTCGTTCCCATTTTGTGATATAAAATATTATTGATAAAACAGTGGTCAAATACTTTTAGATTTGATAAAGTAGAGTTCTTATTAGATAATCATAGACTCCGGAAATCTGTTATTTTGTGAGAAACAAATCTGATACGTACAGTTCAAGTATATAATTACTAATTTCTCAAAACTAGTTTCTCTTTAATCTCTTTGATAATTTATTATATTTCAAATCATTTTCTTTATGATTTAAGAAATATCAGTTTTTAAATACAAGGGCTATAGTAGGGAATTGATAAAGGATATGAGGGCCTCTCCGGATCGCGTATCGTTGAGTGGTTGTATTTTCGAATTTTAATGTGTCCTAAAATCCTCGTACGTCATGTCATGTCCTTTATCCTTATTGATAAGCCCAAACGGTTTAGTACATGTTAATTATAAAAGATCAAATCCTTTGATTATATCCTAATATTAAATCAATATTGTATCAAAAATTCATTACAAGTTTCATATGTGGATTGTTATTGTGTACTATTGTCTGGTATGATTAGCATGTCTTCTTATTCGACCTATACTTTATTAGGTTGCATTCAGTACTATTTCGTGCCGCTGATCAGTTGTGAATACATGTTCATATTCACTTCGGGTGAGTTCATAGCCCACGTTTTACATTAATCATTTTACTTTATAAGTTTTGGGGTGAGAAAACCTATGCAGTTTTACAAATTGGACGCAGAGTCTAATTTTATAATGATTCGTTTTGCCTAAGTAGCGAATAACCCATGTGCCCTTGTATCATGACTGTTAAATTATCATATATGTAGTCGTGATTACATTTTGTGGCGCGAATTGATTAATAAATAGATTTATTGGATGACTTCCCCGTTCGGGTGACTAGCTATCACCAGGTAAACGAACGTATTTCATGTCGGATACTGGATGTTAAGGGTTGAACATCATCACGGGCAATGTAGGCAATATATATCTATATATTGTATTCAATTGTCGAGTTTCTCTGGTGTCTTGAGCTTAGGAAAACCGTAAATACATTTTGTGATGTCTGCATTGTTGCAGTATTCACAGGGACAGTCTTGCGGTACCTGCATGATCATTTATTAATACCTATGAAATTCACCAACTTTATTGTTGACGTTTTATATGCAATGTTTTTCAGGACGGTCTTTAAGCACAGATGGTGCGATAGGATACATTGGGGGTTATATTTTTGATAGTCGTTTGGACATTTTAAGATTTAGTCGGCAATTACATTTGTATAATCCGTTTGGGCTGTATATCTTGCTAACAATATCAAGTAAGCTTCCGGGCTTTTGTAAACAAATACTTAAATAAATCCAATGTATCAGTTTAAACAACTTTTTGGTGTTGTTCTTGTATTATCTTGTGCTATTGATCTGATAAGTAACACGCCCCGGATCCTTATTCCGCTGCGACAACATTTGGGGGGTTAAAGATTGGTATCAAGAGCCATGGTTATAGAGAACTAGGTCAAATGTTTTGCTGGACTATAAACCGTTTTCAAAACATTGCATTTCATAATAGGGGGTTTTCTCGGGGCATACATATATTATTTTGTTTGCATGTTTAGAAATTACAAGTGCTTACATGATTAATATACGTGTTCTAAATCTTTAGTATGTTAAAATTACTACTTAGTCTCTTATTTTAGAATACTTATATAAGTTACTTATTAAATTTCAGATATTATCATGTCCCGATCCGAACATGTCTAGACTATTACATACTTAACGGAGTGGGGGGGGGGCGGGCGGGGGGGGCGAGCGGAGGGGAGTGGATTTCAGGACATGGGGTCACCAGGTGTTGGACGGACCACCATCACCGGATTACGTGCCTGCCCGGAGGCACCACCTGTCAGACCATATTTACATACCATATGTCCGGACGCCAGAGTTACCGGAGTTTTTGCCACCTGAGGATCATGTCGTTCCAGTGAGGGGAGCAACCGTTACCTGCTGTTGTTTCACCTACTGCGGACTCACCGGGATATATTCCCGAGTCTGATCCGGAGGAGGAGAATGAGGAGGATCCTGAGGAGGACCCTGCCTACTATCCTGCTGACATAGGAGATGATGATGAGGAGGATGAGGAGGAGGAGCACCTAGCTTTTGTCGACTCTACAGTTGTCGCTTTACCAGCTATTGACTCGTACCGTCTCTATATTCTTTAATCCATATGCACCATTTCCCCAAACACCATCCTCACAACCTCCCCAAATACTATCTCACATATTAGACCTACTCGTATTGAGATTCCCGAGAGTCTGTTTACCTCCTCGGAAGTAGGCCTCTCTTGCTTATCACTACCCTATTTTCGAGGTCGGGGAGTCTTCAGCGGCCGGTGCTTGCTAGACATGATGTACTGATACCAAGGGAAGACCCTTATGTTGTAGAAAGGGAAGTCCTTTATAATGTGTCGATTTGGTAGATGTAAGCTCCTAGACATACTGGATCGTCCGATATCTTTGGGTGCTTTGTTATGGCATCACGGTATGAGTGGGATGGTCTGGTGGATGCCATCGAGGAGATCGCACCAACCACATTAGTAGGGAGTCAATCGGTAATATTTACCGATCTCTCTACCACTTTTGATGCAGAGTGGAATAACATCATGCTATGGCATTGACTGGAGGATGCTCTGAGGACACTGATCGGTCTGAAGCTGAGAGCCGAGGTCAACCTATTGTTATAGTGATAGGCCCTATTCACCATCGTCTAGCTGTTAGGGTCGAGAGGGAGGCTTGGGATTGGCCGTGAGGCCTGGGGATTTTCTATGCGACATTAGCGAACGATACATGTTCTCTTGTTTTGGTACTTCGTACTACGGTAGTGGATACAGCGTGCATTGATTCTGGATTACAGCAGCAGTCCACCTGAGACAAAAAATAGTTCTAGTTGGACTATGGACGACTAAGTGCCTAAAGGGGCTACAGACACAGATGGCTGAGTTTCTGAGGCAGCAGGGGACCGCAGAAGGTCCGGCACAGCCCGATGCACCAGAGGAGGCCTGGTAGTTGTTCTAGATTTTGGGTTATGTGTGCTATGCTTGTGCCTGTTAAGTATTATGGTTGTTCCCAGATAGAGGCGGTTTGTAGTTCTTTTGTGTGTGATTTGCTATCTTGTATTAGACATTACTTAGTCAAGTGATTACGGGTATATCTCGGCTAGTATGGCGTATTGGTTATTTTGTCTTGTAACTGGTGTTATGATCATTTGTATATAAACCATCATGTATTATTTGCCAAGTTATATATGAAAAGGATGGGATTATGTTTTATATGAAAATCGAGTTTTTCATGAATGAATGTCGATTTGTAATTCAATACTATTTTGTATTTCACCTTGTGTTGTGATCTCGTTTTATTTCATTATGTATTCCTCGGGTTATGTTAAGATTTATGAAATCTAAACGGGTGTTATGTCTTCTTGTGATTTAAGAAAATGGCACCAAGTGGAAGGCCACAAGTGAACACGAGGTCAAGGCAGTAACCACAACTCCCCCACATACCGGTCACAAACCCTACATACCACCATTCGGTACCAGTGCCTTCCTTGCAGGCCTCATGATTAACTGAAGGTGTTTCGGCAGCACGGGCAGCACGTGATACAACCAGGAATGTGATGATAGCCATTTCTTTTTTTTTATTCGGGGAGTAGGTATGCAGAAGGCTCGTGCTACGTTGCTAGTGAATGCACCTACCCGGATCTTACCTAAAATGCCAACCTCTTGAAGACTTCAAGGGCACTGAGGGAGTTGTTGGACTTAACCGATGGTGTTGAGAGATGAAGGACTGTGTTCAGTATAGCAATTGCACAATGTAGAAAACTGTTAAGTCAAAATTTGCGTCTGCACTCTGCATGACGATGCTCTTACATTGTGGTAATGCCCATGTTAAGACCACTACTCTGAGGCACTAGCCATGCCTGGGCCAACATGAAGAAGAAAGTTGACCGAATAATTACTGCCGGAGGGAGATCAAGAAAATTGAGGATGAGGATGTGGAATTGAAGGTTAAGGGCACCGATGTGGTGGTCCTATAAAATCGACGATTTCAACAACTTGCCTTGATGTGTGCAGTATGTTTCCGGAAGAGTAGACCAAATTGAATGTTATATCGGTGGCCTTGCCCGATATGATTACTTGGTAGCGTAAAGGCATCAAAATCAAAAAATAAGCAAGAGGTTATTGAGTTTACTAAAGAGTTATTGGAAGGACAAAACCAAGGCCTATGTTGAACGTCTGGCTGATAAACAAAAAGATAAAGCTGAGGGACGCTGCCCGGAACAAACCAGATTCAGCATGCAAACAAGAGCAGAACACCGGAAGGGGCCCTATTGCCGCAGGGAATGTTGACTGGGGACAATACGATGGACCTGGAACTTGGTGTCTCAGGTGTATACTTTCACCAATTCGGTCATTGGCTTCAAAGTGCCACAAGTGCAAACCGATTTGTCACTTATATTGTGATGCAAGACTCCCAAAAATGGCAACCCTAGGGCTAATCAGGGGGGCAATGGTTGTTTTGTTGTGGTGCTCAGGGACATATCAATGAGGGATTGTCGAATACTTGCGAAGAACACCAACAATCGGGGTAATCGGAGATGAGAAATGCCATGGCTCGACAAAAAGGTGTACGCTGTGGGAAATACAGGGGCAAACCCGGACAACATATGTCGTTAGGGTACGTTTCTCCTAAACAAATCGCTATGCATCTATTTTTTTTGTTTACTGGCTGCGATGGAGTTTTGTATAACTACATTTAGCTCTCGAATTGGTTATCACTCCCCCCAACTGCAGTAGATTTGATTATGATGTCGAACTAGCCGAAGGACGAATTGTTGGGTTAACACTAATATGTCGGGGGTTGGTTACGGTTTAACTCTTAGATCATACTTTCAACCTAGACCTAATGCCGTCGATCAGGTAGTTTTGACGTATAATTGGTATGGTTTGGTTGGCAATATACCATGCCGTTATCGGTCTGTGCGGAAATAGATCGTTCGTATTTCCTTTTGGAGACGGAATTTACTCGTTCGAGGTGCGGAGCGCAACAAAACAAAGGGACTCGATTGAGCATTCTCGTGTACTAAAGCTTCAAGAGTATTTAGCAAAAGGGATGTCACGGTATTCTTAGCAATTTTCCGCCACCAAAAGGGAGAAGTAAGTCAAGGGGAGCGTCTTGAAGGACGTGCCAGTTGTTCGGGAATTTCCTGAGTTTTTACCCGTAGACTTGCGGGGTTAACCACCCACTCGAAAGTGGAATTTAGAATTGATTTCGTACCTGTTGCTGCACGTAGCTCCCGGGCACTTATAGATTAGCACCTCAGAAATGAGGAGCTTGCGGAGCAACTTCAAGAACGTTCGGACAGATGGGTCTTCATAAGACCAAGTCCTCACCTTTGTGGAGCTTCCAGTCCTATTCGTCAAGAAAAAAGATGGTTCTTCCGGATGTGTGTCGTGACTACCAGAGAATTGAATAAATTGACTGTAAGGAACCGTTAGCCCACTCCCAAGATTGAGGACCTGTTCGACCAGCTGCAAGGGTTCGAGTATTTATTCAAAGAATCGATCTGATGGTGGGGTATCACCAGTTGAGAGTTCGAGGAAGATGACATCATCAAGACTGCATTTCAGGACTCGATACGGTCACTATGAATCCAGTCATGCCTTTTGGTTTAACTCTAATAGCACAGGTCGTGTTCATGGTTTATGAGATACGGGTTGTAAAACGTACCTGGACAGTTTGTAATTGTCTTCATCGAATGGACATCTTGATCTACTCCAAAAGTAAAGATAGGAACATGAAGGACTCTAGGCATTTCTGAAAATGTTAAGGAAGGAAGATTTGTATGCCAAAGTTCTCTAAGTGTGAATTCTGGATCCCAAGAGTACAATTACTCGGGACATGTGATTGACATGTCAAGGTATTCACGTTGACCTGCCAGATTGAATCTATCAAGGATTGGGCGTCTCCTACAACACCAACAGAGATCTCACCCAATTTTTGGGGCCTTGCCGGCTATTATAGAAGATTTAATCGAAGGGGTTTTCAAAGATAGCCAAAACAATGACCAAACTAACCCAGAACAGTGGGGGGGAATGGGTCCCCCCCCCCCCCCCCCCCCCTGGTCCCCCCCCCCTCCCATATATTGGGCTGTCAAGTTTGTCATTGGGGTGATAAACAAGAAAGCAGCTTTTCAACTATTGAAGAAGAAGCTGGGCAGTGCACAATCCTAGCCTTACCTGAGGAAGCGATGATTTATCGCATACTGTGACGCTTCAAAGAAGGGTTGGGCGCTGTGGTTGATGCAAAGAGAAAAGGTGATTTCTTATGTCATCACGTCAGTTGAAAATTCATGCGAAAGATTATACAACACATATTTGAACTTGGGGAGTAGTGTTCGCCTCTAAAGATGTGGATGCACTATCTGTACGGGACCAAGTGCACAGTGTTCACTGATCATAAGAGTTTACAACACATTCTTGATAAGAAGGGATTTAAATATGAGGCATCGTCGCTGTTAGGTTGCTGAGTGATTACACGATTGTGAAAACTTCGTTATCACCAGGGAAGGCGAATGTTGTTGTGATGCTCTTGGCAGGAAAGGAACGAGAACCACTAAGGGTTCGGGCATTAGTGATGGACTATTGGCTTGGATCTTTCTAAACAATCTGAACGCCCTAGGACAGAAGCAAGAAAACTGGAGAACATCAAGAAGGAGGATGTTGGAGGTATGTTAGTTGAGAATTCAAAAGATCCGGAGAAATTCAGAACAGAAAAGTTGGAACCGCGTACGGATGGAACTCTATGCCTCAATGGCAGGAGTTGGTTACCTTGTTATGGCGACTTTTATGGATGCTAATCATGCAAGAGTCCAAAATCAAAAATACTCAATACATCCAGGTTATGACAGATGTACCAAGAGCTGAAGAAGCTATACTGGTGGCCCATTATGCAAGGCCAAAACATCTGGCCACCTTATGTTAGCAACGTGTGATTGACATTGTGCTAGGGTCAAAGCACGTTCTCAAGAGACCATCGGCGGGTGGTGGGGGTGGGGGGGGGGTGGGTTGGTTTGTTAGTGCAACCCGAGATACCTCAATGGAAGTGGGACAACATCACGATGGATTTTGTCACGAAGCTTCCTAAGTCGTCACAAGGTTATGACACTATTTGGGTGATCGTTGACCGACTTACAAAGTCTGCCATTTTTATGCCAATGAGGGAAACGGATCCTATGGATAAACTGGCAAGAATGTACCTAAAGGAGGTAGTCACGAAGCATGGAATACCTGTCTCAATTATCTGTGATCGTGACCCTCGATTCTCATCAAATTTCTGGAAGTCACTTCAGAAGGCTTTGGGTACAAGTTTGGATATGAGTACTGCATATCATCCGCAAACCGACGGACAAAGCGAGAGAACCATCCAAACTCTCGAGGATATGCTACGTGCTTGCGTAATCGACTTTGGAAATGGTTGGGTTAAACATTTGCCATTAGTCGAGTTTTCATACAATAACAGTTATCATGCTAGCATTAAGGCTGCACCGTTTGAAGCACTTTATGGTCGAAAGTGTCGTTCACCCGTGTGTTGGGCCGAGGTTGGACAAGTTCAACTCACTGGTCCAGAATTAGTGCAAGAAACAACGGAGAGGATCATCCAGATTAAACAAAGGATTCAAACCGCTCGCGATCGACAAAAGAGCTACGCTGATTTAAAGCGTAAACCGATGGAGTTTCAAGTTGGAGATAAAGTTATGCTTAAGGTTTCGCCTTGGAAAGGGGTCGTACGTTTTGGCAAACGGGGGAAGTTAAACCCCAGATATGTCGGACCTTTCAAAGTGTTGAAAAAGGTTGGAGCCGTTGCTTACAAGCTTGAGCTTCCTCAAGAGCTGAGCAGGGTCCACAATACGTTTCATGTATCCAACTTGAAGAAATGTTATTCTGACGATCCATTAGTCGTTCCGTTGGAAGGACTCCAAGTGGATGACAAGCTTCATTTTGTTGAAGAGCCTGTAGAAATCATGGATCGCGAAGTCAAACAATTGAGGCGAAGCCGTGTCCCAATTGTCAAGGTTCGATGGAACTCTAGGCGGGGTCCTGAGTTTACGTGGGAACGTGAAGATCAATTCAGGAAGAAATATCCACACCTCTTCACCAAGACCGCACCATCATCAAGTGCCGTGTGATAAGCCTTGAGGACAAGGCTCATTTAACGGGGGAAGACTATAACACCTCGTGTTTTAGGTCATTGTACGACATTATGTAATCCACTAATTATTTTTAGGGTTTTACGCGTTTGCTTTTAAATCGTAATCGTTAAGCTAAATCGCGTAAACTAAAAATGATCATTCAATGTAAACGGGCATTAAACAATTAAATGTTTACATCAAGCAAGTGTTATATGATTATTTAGAGGATAATTATTAACATTGCACATTTTATTTTTATTGGTTACGTTAAGTGTTTACGTTTCGCGATAAAGTACGTTTAAGCCTTCCCGGAAGCACGTTAACTTATCTACGCTTCATCAAATACCAAAAATTTGTACTCAATACTTAAAGTTTATTTAAAACTTCAAGTATTTATCACTTTATACATATTCATTATGAAGGAATTCAAATCATAACTTACAATGTACAAGTTATACATTTTTCTAAGTCTATACTACATTATACTTTATATAATACAAGTATACATTATATAAATGATCAAATACATATCTAACTTATACATATACATATATTTCGTGTAATATGACTAGGATAAGCCAAGATGAGACCAAGAACTTCACAAATATCTTTATACATGCATCTTGTATCAACTTGTATCATGACTAGACAAAGATAAGCCCTAAATAAGCCTATCTTTTTCTTAGTCATCTTTATCAAGCTTGCCACCTTGCACACATCAACTAGACACTAAAATATCTTCCTAGTAGTATAAATAAGGGTGCACTTGTGATAGAAAAGCTCATACTTTCCATTTCATTACAAAGAAATCACAAATCTCTTCCTTGTCTCTCTTCTAAACCCACGGCTCAAAACCCCTTTAATACACAATCCATACTTTAATTTTCTTTCACCATATTAGTGTTTACATATCATACTTAAGGTATTCTAAGAATAATTGAAGGGTTGTGGTTCGTAGCTTAGTATACACTTATATAGCAACCCTAATACACTAAACGAGAGCATCCGTATAGCAACCCTATTGGAAGTTCGAGCCACTTCAGTAAGTTTCTCTTTATTCCCAAGTAAGGTTCTTAGAGTCGAGGCGAATTTGGGCATC
>BQNB010160392.1:0-14803 GCA_026074375.1 Tanacetum coccineum | reverse complement strand
AAGTTGCATGTTTCGCTTAAACTTCTAAACATATTTCGCTTGGCAAGTAACTGTCATATTTCGCTTGGAAATTAACATATTTCTCTTGACAACAAGACTTGCATATTTCGCTTAACATTCAACATGTTTCGCTTGAAAATTATTCTGCATATTTCGCTTGTCTTCTAATTTATTTCGCTTAACAACTAAACTTTCATATTTCGCTTAACATTCAACATATTTCGCTTCTCATTTTTTAACATATTTTGCTTCAAATTAAACCTGCATGTTTCGCTTCAATATCAAACGTACATATTCCGCTTGAAATTACACCTGCATATTTCGCTTGACCTGTCTTGCATATTCCGCTTGCAGTCACTTTCGGGTGAAGGACCACAAACACAAACAAACAAGTTTTCCTTTACTTGTGAAGCAAAAATATTAAATCTACGTTCCCTTGGCTTAACCGGTTTGGGACCACAAAGAAATGAGAGAAACCACAAATAAGCCGAAATAAGCTTATAAAAAAACTTGAATAAGCTCGAAATAAACTAGGAATGAACTCAAAAAATTGCAACAAAAGTGAAGAAAACTAAGAGCCTAGTTTGAAGAACACACAAAAAGAGGACGTGACTCTTGTGACTTGTTGTAAATTGAACCAAAAAATGCACTTCGAGAAGAAGAAAAAGAAGAAAATAAGCCGAATAAGCTTAACAAACATATAAGCTAAAAAGAAAAAGTAAACTGTGAGCTTATGTTGCCAAATAAGCTACGAGTGGAATAAGACCACATAAAGAAAGAAGAAAAGTAACCAAATAACCTAATAAGCCCCGAAACAAGTCACATTTTTTGCTTATAAACCACAAAAATCGAACACTAAACACCCCTTGGCGAGTGATACCACATGTTAGTCTTATAATAATCCACTCACAACTAATAAGCAAACCCGAATAAGCCTTGAATAAGCCGGATATAAGAAAAGAAAGAAAAGGAAGAAAAGAAAACTAGGAAAGTTAGATTAAGAGAGAGAAATGGTAGATTACAAGTGAACAAATGTAACCAACACCCTCTCCATGTGAGGAGAGGGTTTCTTTTATACCCCTAGCCATCTAGTTGGCGTGTGGGCTTTTCTACTTGGACCGGGCTTGGCTAAACTTGGGCTTTGAGCCCGAAACACGAACAATATTAGATTACAATCCAAGCCCGTTAAACTCGACTAGCCTATTACAATACAAGACATAGTTTTACTTTATAAGACCGATAACATTCTTGTTTGACTTAATAAAATAAAGGCTAACATAGACTTTTGTGGAAAATCAAATCCAGGTCTCTTCATCACTTCCTTTTCAATCTCAGAATCCTTAGGTACAAAAGCATGATTTTGATCCCATACTCTTTCAAATATAAGTCTAATATATTCATAGCTCATTCTCTTAAAATGACTCTGCTTGTATCCTCCTTGATTTTTTAAATACAAGCACATGTTCTTCCTTACTTCAGCTACATAGAAAGATCTATTTTGAAGTGCATGATATCTTAGCACAACAGGATCATTCCAATCAATATCATAGGCTTGATCAGCTTCAGCTACAACTTCTTGTTCTTGTCTTGCTATATCAAATTCTTCTTGTAACTGTTTAGCTTTTTCTGCATCCCTAGCAATCCTTTGTCTTTCTTCTTCATTAATATGTTCTTGCAATCTAATAGCTTCTTCATGCCCAAGTCTTTCTTGCTCTAATTGCTTCTTTGTTTTCTTCTGAACAGATTCATCTTCTTTCATAATAGCTTTTCCTTTATCTTTTCTTTTTTCTGCACTCCTTTTGATGTACACTAAATTTTCAACAGCAGTACTAACTTTAGGAGTCGCACTAGCAGTACTAACTGATATGTTAGCAGTAATAATTTCTTTTACACCCTTTTCACCACTACCAAGATCTCGCACTAGCTCAGTAGGCTCTTCTTGATCTAAAAGTATCTCAGTATCAGTACTAGTCCTCCCCTGAATCTTAGCATCCTCTTGAATCCATGAAGTTCCTTCATATTGTACCAATGAAATAGAGAGGTTTTGATCAATCTCAGCAATTCTCCTCCCCTGTTTAGAAGGATCCTTCAAATCTTCTTCAGTATCAGATATAACCACTCTTGATGAATCTCCTAGCTCTAATAGTCAGCATGGCCATTTCCCATTGTAAATCCGTTTCTTCTAGGTCACCAGGATCAATTTGTTCTAGATCCTCTCGTGACATTTGAGGATAATTAGGCTGACTAGCTAGGAAAGCACAGATCACAGTATCACTAAGGTTATCTCCAGATGTAGGATTACTTTGAGTATGAACAACACTAACTCTATAAGCAGTGTTATCTGCTTCATTTGTGCTGCTATTGCTATTAGTGCTGTTGGAGGACACAAAAGCCACATTTTGTGGATTATGACTTGTACTTGATGATCCTGAGGTTTCAGGTTCATATATATTCAAGTTTTTGTATAAGTAATCCAAACTGATGTCTTTATTTCCTGTTTGTTCCTCCAGATCAAAGCATGAGTCTTCTATTCAGATGGAAGACTTCTCAACAGTTTTAAGTTCATGTCCTCTTGTGTAATATTTTTGCCTTGAATCTCCAACTGAGTGATAAGCTTTTGCAACCTATCAAAAGTTTGATCCATTATCTCTGAACTTGATCCAGCAAAGTTCTCATATTGTTGCTTGAGTAGAGTTCTCTGAACTTTCTTGGATTCCTTGTTTCCTCCATAGCTCTTCTCTATGGCTTCCATGAGCAATTTTGCATCCTTATATGCATGGGACTTTAGTTGATCTTTATTTGGGAGTGCCATCAACAGAGTTCCTTTAGCTTTCATCTCATTCCTCCTATCCTGTTTTTCTTCTGCAGTAGTAGGTTCATATTCCTGCTCAGTTTTTCCAACTTTTCTCTTTAGCACTTTGTTACCATTCAAAATTACTTCCCAGAGGGAGTAATCAGTCATGAGAAAGTACTGTTCTATCCTTATTAACTAGAGATCATAATCCCCTGGGTTGAGGATAGGGAGTTTTACAGTCAGAGTTGTAGAAGTAGTTCCTGTCTCCATCTTATCACTGAGAAATAGATCTAGTATATATTGTTTGTTTCTTCTTATTCAAAGCTTCACTACAAGCTCTGATACCACTTGTTGATCCCAATGAATAGATCTTTAACTCCTTAGCTTGATGTAAGGTTTAGTATCCTTGGATAAATCCAAAGGTACTAAGAATGAAACTTTGTGTATATGATATAAACTATGCGGAATCTAGTTTATACCACTAAGAAGAATAACAACAATGTATGTTTGACAAACAGAAAATATAACCAAAACAATAAGCTCCAATATATTAATACGAACACTCTTTGATAGTGTTAGGGTTTACAACCTTGAAGCTATGGATACTATGAAAGACTGATATGATGTGATGCTAATGCCAAAACCTAGGATCTCCTTTTATACATCAAGGAGTCCTTTACAAGATAACTATGAATCTTTTAAAACATTAAGCTTATATGCATATCTTTCTAAATATATAGAATATACACAAGATAACTAATACATATCTTTTAACACGTCTTTACATCTCTTCACACATCTTTATCTTCATGCAGTCTTCAATCTTTATCAACAGTATAAATCCCCTCAGCAGTGTTAAGTTAGTACTAGCAGCACTAACTTATTCCTAGCAGTACTAACATTCTTCTAGCAGTACTAACTGGTTTATACTGTCAGTTATGACTTAAGCAGTACTAACATTTTGACTTGGCAGTACTAAGTCTAATGAGCTTAATTCCTAACAAGTCGGGTACGACGGATTGTATAGGCCAACAGATGTATATCACCTTGAAACTAGATTGGGTGTCTTGGTCAGACACCTACCAGGGCAACTTTATTTTGGCAATGTACATGCTACCTCCCCATTAGCTTCGGTGTTATAAGCTTAGTGCAACGTAAATGCCTCTTTATGTGAAGTTGTATCTCCTATAACTGTCACATACGTTTTGAACCTTGTGGTCCATAATGATAATATTTGAATTAAACCTATGAATTCACCAACTTTATGTTGACATTTTAAGCATGTTTTCTTAGGTGCTTAGCTTGGATGTCGTTGCTTGATTTATGTGAAGTCTATTTGCCTGGACCGGTCTTCTAGAATTTATCCATGTTTTTAAATACCATTGTTGAAACTCATTTAAGCTTTCGCATTTTAACTCTTAAATCATTTGAATTGATCGATGCAAAACTTATTAAAATTTAAATTTAATGCAACGGTGTTTATTTTCAAAACGTACCCTTAGAGGGCGTTCTTTATGCTTTGTACTTAAGATATTCATGAACATCACGCCCCGAATGCTTATTATGATGGGACCCTATTTGGGGTGTGACAGATTGGTATCGAGAGCCAAGGTTATAGAGAACCAGGTAGTATAACTAGGTCTGATCTATAACCAATATGTGATCCTTACGTGATTATATGTGCTTTACGTAATCTTACGTATACGTAATATGTATATGTACTATGTAATTAAATACTAAGTATAACTAATATTACTATAATTATATTGCATTCTATTTCGCGACACTGCATTCGATGGTTTATTCATTCATTCATTCGTTCATTTACCCATTTATTCATTTTCCCCGCATCACGCAAGTTGATATAAAAAAATTTATATAAAATTTTGCTTGTGCAGGTCATGGCCATCTCCGTTATCTCAGTTTCATTAGATTTGTCAGAGGAGAGTATGGGAACATCAGCTGGATGAGTTATCTTATTTAGCACTATCCCTACCACCATTCCTGACACCATACCTACCGTGACCCCACCTACTACTCATGTTGATACCACATTGACACCCACTGAGATACCTACTATTTCACCTATTGTATCACCATCTCCAAATTACACACCCGCATCACCTGATTACTCACCCGCATCTGATACGAAGCCTGACCCATCTGAGGATCCGTCATCAAATCATATACCACTACCAGCTACTTCACCATTCCTATCATCGACTAATGATTCTTCAGACAGTGACACACCTGATACACCACCATCACCCACTCATGAGATACCACCTATTGAGGTTGCACCACCTACTGGTCAGATTCTACCTGCACCATTTGGTGTTCGTCGTAGACGAGTTACCATTGTTTCACCCGGAAAGCCTATTCCTTATGGTCGACTGTACTGCTACCATCCTAATGGGCTGGTACACATGATGACTGGGAGGAAGAGGGTTGGGCCGCTACCTACACATCGTCTTGTTGTGAGACATTCAGTTGACTACTCTTCATCAGATCACTTCACTTCTGATGATTCATCGAGAGATTCACCATCGGATTCATCATCAGAGATGTCATCAGATTCTTCTTCAGATGCCTTATCTGATTCTTCATCTGGTCATTCATCTTCAGATCATTAATCACCAGCACTACCATCAGGTATGAGATCTAGTCATCAGTTATGTTCATCAGTATCGAGTATTCCTCATTCATCTGCAGCTATTACTGATAGACCATCTTAATTTTCTTCTGCGGGTCCTTCTTGCAAGAGGAGTAGGTCCCCTACCATATATGTACCGGTATCTTCACACGTACCTAGAGCATTGTCTTATGTATGAGCTGATCTTTTACCCTCACCAAAGAGGATTAGGAGTTTTAATTCTGTGACGGATTTAGAGGTTAGTTCGGACGAGAGTTCTAAGTCGTCTGTACCTAGAGAGAATAGTTTGAGAGATGACGTTGATGTCAAGGGTAATGATGAGCCTCACTCAGAGCATGATATCGATCCTGAAGTTCAGGTTGAGATTGATGAGTGTGCTACATATGCGGATACTCTTAGAGCTAGAGGGATAGATGCTAGGGTTGTGGTTGAGGTTATTGATAGAGAGGAGGTCGAGACGGGTGTGAGGGGCATGGTTGTGGTTAGAGATGATAGAGTGACGCATCATGTGGTGTCAGATGATATCCCTAAACCTGCTCAGGAGGAGGGAGCTATAGAGGTTACTTATGAGACGTTGGGAGACCTGGTACATAGATTTCATGATCATACTGTGGAGATCCCAGTTCACCAAGCACAGGATTGTAGCGACGGGTCAACAGAGTGCTATTCTGTCTGAGAGGATCAGTGAGCTAGAGCGGGATAATACGAGACTTAGAGGCACATTAGATGTTGCGAGTCTGAGAGTTACTCGAATTCAGCGTAGGGAGTTGCGTGTTCAGAGAGAGATGAGGCAGATTCGACATTTGCGATTTTATGATCGTGTGCGGATTGGTAGGCTTGAGGCATGTGCTAGGAAGCACTTAGGCTACCATCCTTAGATTGTTCCATGATTGTTCTAGTATTGATCCGTAGTATCTAGTAGTAGCGTATTATTAGGGTTTTGTAAATCCTATCTTTTGGGAACCATGGTGTAACTGTTGACATTTGATGTTATGAAATCTAATATCTATTATTCTAAGTTATGATGTTCTTAACCTAATGCTATTTTCTTTTACTCATTGCAAACCATATTTATAACACCTACAAATTGGGTCGCAGCGGAATAAGAGTTCGGGGCGTGTTACTTCAATGATCAATAACACAAGATATATATAGAACAACGAAAAAGTCGTTTGAAACCGATACATTGGATTTAACAAAGCATTTGTTACATAAGCCCGAAGCTTCACTTGTTCACTTGTTCAAAATACAAAGATTTCTAGCCCATAACAGATATACAAAATGTAATGCGATAAAATCTTTAATGCATGATATCCAAATCAAAACCACCAATGTATCCCTTGCACCTCGTACTTATTGACCTCCTGAAAAACATTGCTTTAAAACGTCAACAATAATGTTGGTGAATTCATAGGTTTGATAAATCGTATATTGTAGGACCACAAGATTTCCCAAGTGTATGATAATGCAACAGATGCAGACATCATATAAATGTAATTACGTTGCCCTAAGCTCATGACACTGAAGCTCGACATGAATGAATACAATATAAATTGCCTACATTGCCCGTGTTGATGTTCTAACCCGCAACATCCTATGTTCGACATGGTATACGTTCGTTTGTCCAGTGATAGCTAATCACCCGAACGGGGATGTCAATCCTAATAGATCTATTCATAACATTCGCGCTCACAATCCAGTAACTGACAGTTCATGATAATGGGCTCAACTTGGGTTATCGCTACTTAGGCAACACGTAATCATAATGTAAAACTTATCCACTTGTGTCCAATTATAAAACAGTGCATGTTTCTCACCCCAAAAACTTATAAAACAAATCATGTAAAACGTGGGGCTATGAACTCACCTTGAGTGAGCGTATATCAAGTATATCACAGAAAATGCGTCACGGTAATGATCGAGTGCAACCTAATCCAATATAGGTCGTATAAGTACTAATCACATTGGGTAACTACTACCATATATAATTCTATATAGCTAATCACCATCTAATTGTTTTAGTGAAATCATATTTATGAAATGAAATCATTTATAAATATACCTTTAGTAAAAATGACATAACTTTATCGTTTTAGGTCCGTTTCTTACGTTTCTTATGTCTACGCTTTCATATTAAGATGACGTATCAAAATATGACATTTTTGTATTTCATGTCCTCTAGTGAACAGTACTTTTTACTGTTCACACCAGTTTATAAAATTATTTTTATAGTTTTAATGATCGTAAAACCCGTAAACGTCGTATCTTATTCGTTATAGCTCCGTTTTTAGTGATTCTTTCGAGTACGTTCTCGTAATTAAAAGTTATATTCATTTATGATGTTTTTCAAAAATAAATGTCCCTGATGAACAATAACTTTTTATAAAATTAGTTTTATAAAAGTATTAATTATCGTAAACTCGTGAAATTCTTAACTTCTTCGTTATTGATTGAAAAATTACGATTCTTATTGTTTTGAAATCCTAAAAATATGTGTGATCTGTGAAAAATACTAAACTTCATATATCAGAAGTATTTGATAACTTGTTTTTATAAAATTTACTTTTATAAACCCGGTATTAACGTAAAACGTATATTTGCCGTATCTTTTTCGTTATAAGGCGGTTTTTCGAGTTCTTTACATATTTGGAATCGTCATGAGGTGTACTATCTTTATAAAACATAATATGGCTGTCACCATACACGAACCAAAACAGCCCCTTTGAAATCAATATGTATACTTATTTATATAACTTGTTTTATGTACTTTTCAACCTTGTAAATTACCACAAGTCTTCCACAACTCTTTGTACCGTATGTCATACATATAATAATGTCTATTGTCCATATTTTGTCCACATGAATTCATGACAACAAGATTAACAAGTCATTTACAACACTTTTACTTATAACTTATTAAGTAAACTTTAAAAACCCTAATTTGTATATACACTTTTTATACTTAAACCAACATGGTATAACACTTATATATCCATTTTAACATGATATTACCAACAACATAACATATGTAAAAGTGTACAAAACCATGATCACAAGTATAAGCTCATTTTCCATGATTAAAAGCATCCTAATGGTGATTTTGCTATATAAAACTAATATTCACATAAAATCATAATTATGAAAAGAATAGGGTTTTAGATAACCTTATTATGATGTAAGGTAAAAGATAACAATATCTAAACCCTTGTTTAGATATAAAACCAAAGCTTACAAGCTTAGAAAACCCTAATCCAACTAGAAACCCTAATTTCCCTTTTTCTTTGATTACCCTTCTTAATCAACCAACCAAGCTTCTAAACCTTCTTGTATCACCTTATATATGTTCTTAGTCACTTGTATAAGTGGTAAAATAAGTTGTATGAAATTATTGTGGGGGTTGGGTGTTTGCCGTGGCCAAATAAAAGAAGGATAGAGAGATAGTTGATTTTTGATAAGTGAAGTGAAGTGTGTATTTTATCTCTCACTAGTTGAAAGACTTATAAGATTATGTATAGACCTAGTCCAATTGGTAAAAAAAGACTATACTATAAAAGTCCCATGGGGGGTGGGGTGGCCAACCAACACAATGAGCAAAAAAGGGGTGACTAGTGGTCAAAACCACTAGTCATGAACCTCGTTTTCTTACTAACCTTGAACTTGGTACAAGCCCTAATTAATGATTATGTTCTTATGTTCCCAAATGTGTAGGTTATCCTATCGAAATGTGGAAGGATGTGACTAGTATTCTATAAAGGAAATGGAAGTAATACTTGCACTTTATGAAAGTATAAGTTGTAGTTTCCTTTTATTAAAGTGTAAGTCTTGATATTTAAATGTCTTGGTTGCTTCCTATATATATATGGGACGTATACATATACATATATATATATATATATATATATATATATATATATATACATATATATATATACATATACATATATATATATACATATACATATATATATATACATATACATATATATATATACATATACATATATATATATACATATACATATATATATATATATATATATATATATATATACATTACTATAATAATAATTTATATATATGGGTATAGTTTTATAAACTTTGGGTAATGGGTATAAACCTGGGTATTTGTTGAGCGTAGATTTATTTATGGTGGTTCCGGGTATACCTAATTGAAATTTTATGGTGAAAACGTACACAAATTTACGTAACCTTAAAATAAAATGAACAAATTCAATAATTATCCTCAAATAATTCTTAACACTTACTTGACGTAAAATTTAATTGTTTGTGCCCGTTTTCATTGACAATAGATTTTTAGGTTACACGATTTAACTTAACGATTATGATTAAAAGCAAACGCGTACAATACTAAAACTACATAGTGAATTTATTGACATCGCAAATGACCCTAAAACACGGGGTGTTATACATGATTACATAAATTGCTTCCTTGGATAAAGTCTTACACACCTACAAGTAATCTCACTTAGTTAAGCTTTTGGTTCTCTCCTCTTTTCCTTCCCTATTCGGCCGAGTACCATCACCCACACAAACCCACCATTTTTCCATTTTGATTTTGAAAACACATCCAAATATCACTTAAATGAAGATTTAAACAAGCTAGAACCAAGTGCTAGTTGAGTTCTTGCCCTCTTTCCTTTCTTTTTGGTTCGGCCGAGCACACAAACAAACACCTTTGGTGGTTTAAATTTACTAGTCATCAAAACTTGTTTAAATGATGATAATGTGATCATCCATGTAAGAAAAGTAAGCATGCAATAAGGTTTTGTGTGAGGTTGAATATTTTTGAAGCAAAAGGGTCATTGGGTTCGGTTGGGGGCTCGAACCAAGGGAGAGACCACAAGTGTGTGTGTGTGTGATTGATTGAAAGTCAATTGGGTTATTGGTAAAAGGTTAATAAATATATTGGAGGGAGTTTTGGTTTCAAAAGGGTCGGTTGGGCTTGTTTGTTGTGGGTTCGAATCCGAGCAAGAACACACAAAGGGTGTGTTTGATTTTGGTCACTTGGTAAAATCTTGGGTTTATTTGGATTCGGTTTTGGTGTGGTCTTGTGTTCGAACCACATAAGGGGCAAAAGAGGTGGTTTGTTTTGATAGTCACTTAGACAAGTTAGTTTGGTTGTGGTTTTTGGTCTTGGGTTGGCCGCGGCATCAAGAAGGGAACAAGGACAAGTCCGACTTATTTTCCGATCTAATTTCTATTAGCTCTTTAAGCCTTTGTGAGTATCCTTTCATATTCGTTTCGATTGTTTTATGATTTGTATAGCTTTTTATGCATGCATGTGATGAATTGGGGAAAAGCTTGCGTGGTTAGGCTAGATCGTATTGTGAACCGATTAAGTGGGTTATGTGATGTTTATATGTCATTGTAGACATGTTGTAGCATGATTCTTAGCTTAAAAATGAGTTTTGAGGTGTTTTGTAACATGTAAAAGTGAGCAGAAAATCGGACACGCAAATCAAGGTCCGAGATAATTCAAAAACTTAAATTTTATTTGATAATAAGATCGAGCATATTTTTATGAACGTTTTGATATAAGACGGAGCTTCTAACTCCTAATAACGAAAAAGTTAGAGCTAAAACGAGATATATATTTGAAGTATAAAAATTCAGCACTTGTTGAAAATGGGAGTTGCTGTCAGGAAATTAAACGCTTGTTTTGAGCACCTTCGAGTCTATTTCGACCTTCTGGCTAAACACGAAAGTTGCTCAGAATGATGTTTTTCTTTGTCTCAAGGCTCGCTGATCTTTGCTCACCAATTCACTCTTTCTGTTTTATCGAACACAACTCTCAATCTGTTTTTCATTCACGATATCTCTCTTTTCTTTTTCTCACCAATTCAGACAGTTTTGTACAATGTGCCATCAAGTATGCCCTTATTAAGAATCCCAAGATATATATTTCCTACTGTCCTCCCTACTTCCAAGGGTGTTAACTCTTGAGAGAGGTGGATCATTGGACTATTTAGATGTCGTCTCAAACCTAGTTTGAGCATCTACACCCCCCAATATGGTATCTTGGCACCTGGGACCACTACCTAAACTATTTCCCTAAGGACTTGGCGTCCATTAATTGTTTTTGCCCCATTGATTGGGGTCCTATTGATGTTACCACTGTCCTGCTCTGCTTCTAAGCTAGAAGCAGTAGTGGCAGCCCTTTCCATCATGTCACCTAACTCCTTATGGACAGCCTCGTCACCAACCTTTACAGGGGGACCACTAGACTGAGTACTTGTGTCCGACCTCTTTGACATGCCAACGTTTTTTATTCCTTTTTAACACACTTTTTGATATTACATGTCCTTCCAGCCATGCTTACCTAAGTAGCCTCCCTTCCTCAAACAATACTTAGAGGGGAAGCATTAACTTCAGGCATGCAATTGATTATCCGGTCGGTGTGAGTCCAGACCAAAAATACACAATCCAAAGTATTTTCTTCTTGATCAATATAAGTATGACTAACAGTTTTAACAACAGTCTTAAGTATAACTAGCAGTACTAATTATACTTAGCAGTACTAATTGACAAAACTAACAGTACTAATCCTTTACAAAACTTTACAAAAACAAAGAGATTTAGACATTTAAGGATTAAGCATTCCAATACTTGAACCAAGTAAACTGAACTCCACATCCAAAACCTTTTGTAAGAAATCTGCAACATTATGATCAATATGAATTTGAACCATTGTATTCACTTTTTAGATGCAATCTCTTTATAAAATGATGCCTAATCTCTATTATGTTTTGTTTTTAGAATTTAACAGATTATTCCAATAATGTTAAATATATGTTATTTCAATATTAAGACATTATTCATGAAATTAATACCACATAATCCAGTAATTATTTTGAATCCATAGTACTTGTCCACACAACTAGCAGCCGCCACACTATTCAGTCTGTCAGTTGTAGAGGTGGCAACCACAGTTTGCTCTTACACGTCCAGATATCACCTATTTCCTAAAAACTGACAACCTCCGAATTGTAGAGCTTCCATGTTATTGCTCCAGCATAGCACTATCATGTACGCGACAATTCAAATGTAGAAATCCCTAGAATACCATAAGCCTAATGTTGTTTGACCTTTTTAGATATCTAAAAATTCTCTTGATTGCTAAGAGATGGGATGTCTTTGGTGTAACTTAGAATCTGGCACATGCATATACTGCAAACATAATATATGGCCTAGATGTTGTGAGATACATCAAAGACCCAATCATAGATCTATAGAGATGTACATCAACATCATCAGTATCTCCATCTATGACTAAGGCTTATCCAAATCAACTAGAGTAAAAGCAAACTTTCACATCATGTAAGTTGAATTTTTCTTCAAAATCTCAGCTACATATTTATCCTGACTGATAAATATTCCATCTTCCTTTTGTGTTACCTGTAATCCTAAAAAGAAAGTAAGTTCTCCTATAGAACTCATCTGAAACTTATCCTTCATAAGCTTCTCAAATGCAGTACACAGCTCTTTGTTTGTAGAGCCAAAGATAATGTCATCAACATAAACATGTATAAGCAAAATATCTCCTTTTTTTGCTTCTTAATTAATAATGTTTGATCTATCTTCCCTCTTTTAAACCTATTTCCTAACAGATAGTTAGCCAAGGTTTCATACCATGCTTTTGGAGCTTGATATAACCCATAAAGTGCCTTGACCACCTGTAAACGTGTCCTGATGGTCAGAGATCTTAAATCTTGGTGTTGATAACATAAACCTCTTCCTTATGGTTCCATATAGAATGGCACACGTCACATCATTTGATAATACCAGAAAACCCATAAAAGAGCATAGGCTAAAAACATCAATTGCCTCAACTCTTTGCCACAGGAGCAAAAACTTCTTCATAAGACTTAGACCTTCTCTATCTATACCCGTCAACCAACCTTGCTTTATTCCTAATCACAATTCCTCTTTCATATTTCTTATTTCTAAAGACCCATTTTGTTCCGATGACCCTCTTCCCATTAGGCAAATCCACAAGTTTCCAAACCTCTTGGAGCTTGAATTGCAGTAGTTCTTCCTGTATTGCTTCCACCTAAGATGAATCAGATAGAGCTATAGCAATGCTTGTGGGTTTAATCTGTGATAAGAAACAAGCATATAAACAAGTATTCATGTATCATTTTTTCTGTTCATATACATCACGAGAAATTCCATTTGTTCAGAATAATTTTGTCATTCTTCTTTTCTGAGTAGTGGACTTCACATCACCAATCACATTTTTAATTGGGCGATCTTATGTATTCTTGTATTTGGAGTGGTTGGAACTGTATAGGAATTTTCAATGTTCCCTAAATCAACTTCTGGTTCATCTTCATCACTGAATAACTCAACATGAGTGGCTTCAAGTGTATGACTAGCTCCCATAGTGAACTTGTCTTTAGGGCTATCTTGATCATATGAACTAGCAGTATTAACTGATGGACTAGTAGCATGTTGTCCAACAGCATTAACTTCTTTAGGACTGCTAACATCATCAGACTTATCTTGTTAATCATTCTCATGATTTAGACTATCTCCATCCTGCTTTTGATCATCAACAGCAAATTTTGGTTCACCATTATCAACATCCTGGGTAGGTGAATCAAAGTATGAAGCATCTTTCCAAATTGGCATCACAATGCAATCTTGACTGATTTCTTCTGATGTACCTGCATTAAGTTCTTCTTATGTACCTGCAGATTCATTAATGATTGTACCTGCAACAACTGGTACATAATTCATAGATTGGGTTAGAGAATCAATGTCAAACAGCCACTTTGGACCATTCCCTTCTATCATAGGCTTATTCTCTAAAAACCCAATATGCAATTTTTCTTCTACCCTCCTGGTTCTAGTGTTGTATACCCTAAAAGCTTTACTACTCAAAGAATATCCAACAAAGAAACCTTCATCAATTTTGCCATCAAACTTGCCTAAACTATCTAAAGTATTAAGAATAGTAACATGACATCTAAATGGTTTCATAAAGCTTAGAGCGACCTCTAAAAAGTTCATAAGGTGTCTTGTTATGAGGCTTGACTACTAAGACCGTATTATGTACATAGCAAGCAGTACTAACTACTTCAGCCCAAAATGTGGAAGGTAACTTAGAGTCAACTAACATTGTTCTAGCAGCCTCAATTAGTGTCCTATTCCTCCTCTCAGCAACTCTATTTTGCTGAGGAGTCCTGGCTACACTATATTCTCTCTTAATTCCTTTTTCTCTACAAAAATCATCCATAACATTGTTCTTAAACAATGTTCTATTATCACTTCTGATTATTTTCACTTTCTTATCCACTAGGTTTTCTATTTCTTTGATAAAGTTCTTAAGGATC
>BQNB010160391.1:0-14803 GCA_026074375.1 Tanacetum coccineum | reverse complement strand
AATGCAATAGCAGGGTTTGCTTAAAATGTTAAAACACTATCGTTAAACTAGATGTATATTTGTGGACAATGTTATTACTAGTTTCCTACCAAAGATTATATGCCCTGTGTTCAAGAAAAAATGTAGGAGCTAAAATTATCGTCATTTTTTTATGTCATTTTTTTATAAAACCGTACACATACCAGAGTTAAGATCAACATAGACCCATTATTTGTCATAGATCCAATGAATCAATCTCAACCATCTAATAAAAAAAAACCCACTTTCCACCTCTTTTTTAAAAATAAAATATCTTACAAACGGTAAATCGTCAAACGACAAAAAATACACCATCGCGACGAGTATTTTTTTATCTTTCAGTAGACAGGTGCCACGATATACTTTCGAGGAACTTTTTTTCGATTTTTTTTTTCAGTCACGAATTTCGAAAATCATATATGATTCGTATAACGAATCATATATGATTCGTATAACGAATCATATATGATTTCATGAAATCATATATGATTTCATAAAATCATAATATATGATTTGTGATTCTAACGAACTTTTTTTCAATTTTGTTTCAGTCACGAATTGCGAAAATCATATATGATTCGTATAACGAATCATATATGATTTCATAAAATCATATATGATTTGTGATTCCGACGAACTTTTTTTCAATTTTGTTTCAGTCACGAATTGCGAAAATCATATATGATTCGTCATACGAATCATATATGATTCGTATAACGAATCATATATGATTTCATAAAATCATATATGATTTCATAAAATCATAATATATGATTTGTGATTCTAACAAACTTTTTTTCAATTTTGTTTCAGTCACGAATTGCGAAAATCATATATGATTCGTATAACGAATCATATATGATTTCATAAAATCATATATGATTTGTGATTCCGACGAACTTTTTTTCAATTTTGTTTCAGTCACGAATTGCGAAAATCATATATGATTCGTATGACGAATCATATATGATTCGTATAACGAATCATATATGATTTCATAAAATCATATATGATTTCATAAAATCATATATGATTTCATAAATCATATATGATTTCATAAATCATATATGATTTCATAAAATCGTATATGACTTCATAAAATCATAAAAAAAAGTTCGTCGAAAGTACATAGTGTCGCCCCTCTATAAAAAGATAATTTAATTCTCGTCGCGATGATATGTTTTGTTTTGCGTAACGATTAACAGTGTGTGAGATATTTAATTTTTAAAAAAGAGGTGGAAAGTGAGTTTTTTTATTTTTGATCAAAAAATGAGTGGCTAGGATTTGTTCATTGGGTCTATGACAAATGTTGGGACTTTTGGCTAATCTGTATAGGAGTATAGGTTAGGGTGCTAAATAGTCGAGCTTTTAACGAGTTATTCGAGCTTGAGCACGTTTAGTTCGAGTCGAACTTGATACTTTTCGAGCTTGAGTCGAGCTCAAACAAAATGTAAAGCTCGAATAATTTCACGAGTCGAGCTTTTAAAACTAGTATTTAGCTCGGCTTGTTTAGTTATTCGAGCCGAACGAGCTACTCGAGCTAAACGAGTCGAACGAGCTTGAAAGTTAGTTTATTGTAGGAGTACAATAAAAAGTTAAAAATTTTAAGCAAGCTTCGAGCTCGAACTCGAACTCGAACTCGAACAAAAAAAATATTCGAGTTCGAGCCCGAGCCAATTGATAAAAGTTTATTCGAGCCGAGTAGTTAATAAACAACCTAGCTCGTTTAAGCCAAAACTCGATTGACACCTCTAATATAGGTTTAACAAAAGCGAACAACTAAATATAAAAATCTAATATCATGAATAGCCTTTTAAGTTATTTAGAAGCTTTTTTATAAAACTCAGATGACTCATTTAGCCAATGATTTAAACACCAAATTCACAGAAGAAGAATGGATACTTTGCACAAATGTACACGGCCTGATCGAGATATTTTTTGACTCTAAAGTTGGTGACAAAAGAAACTTTGTGAAAACTGCATATTTTAGATAATAATTCTTGTGTGAAAAAAGTTTTTGACAAAACTTGACGTATTAGAGATACTCTAATAACTAAAACCACACACGTTATGCATGAACGAGCAAGAACATCATGTATCTACATGTAAAAAACGATAATACTAATAGAAAAACACAACGTACATTGTGTGTGCGTGAGTGATCCGACCATCAGAATCAGATCACTTACGCACACAGTGTACAATGTATATATCGATGTTTGAGTACGTCAACATGTTAAAAAAATGATGTAATGTAAGTATACCTGTAATGAGGACGGTTAAATTCGAGAGATCGATACCCTCGGTGACTTGTTCGGCAGTGGTGGCTGATCCGAAGCCGCTAGGACCTGGCCATCCTGTGATCAAACGAATTATTCCCATATTTTGTGTGACTAAATTTTTTGATCAAGACAGTTGGAATTTATAAAAAAAACGAGAGTTTGAGACGGAAATATAAAAGGATGGATTTGTAGAAGGTAAGACGGTGCATTTATGTTATGGTCGTGTATATTTGTCTTGAGATTTCTTTTTCTACCAAAATAGTAAAGTGTTTATACTTTTAGCAATCATATTTGCTACTAAAATATAGATAGCGATTCTGAATTTGTTACGACAATATTACTTGATCCTTATGTGCTAATTTGTATTTGTTACGATAATAATACTCAATACTTATGTACTAATTTGTATTTGTTACGATAATAATAATCTTTATGGATGATAATAAAGTTTTTCCGCAACGTCACATTCACGATAAATCGGATTTCATGAACGCTAACTTTGAGATTCGTGTTGTTCGATCGATTGAAGGTAGTCGTGCGTATTCAATGCAAATAAATAATCATAAACGGAATTGCAGTCGTCCATATTAAATATTGAGAGTGAAATTGATACGACCTGTATGGGTTGTATCGATAGAAACACACAACTTCAATCGTGAGCAAGCTCCTTAAAAAGTAGAAGAGAAAATGAGAGATATTATTGATTTTAAACTTAATTACTTTTATTAATTGGCAATCCTTATATACTAGTTTAAGTGATAACTCACATAAACCAAACACTTATTCTAACACAACCTGGATACATATCCTAAAACAATGACTTATCTTAAAAAATTAAAATAAGATAGTTATCTCATCACGATGTCCTTGGGTCATGTCGGGGAAGCCGTGACCCTCTTTATTCGTCCTCCCCCATCAACCACAGGCGTAACACTCCATACTCCTTCAAAAACTACCTTGTCCTCAAGCTGTTGTCATAAAAAAATCTTGATTCTGAGATCCCAAATTCTGAGACGTTTCCTAAAATTTGATTCCACCAGCACAATACCTGGTGGCCTACAAGGTAACACATGATTTGACCATAGTTTTTGTTCAGATGGGGCAACTTTTGACCTCTCAGTTGAACACATGTCTTGCTTTACCTTAACTTCATCAGAAAGTTAGTTATGAAGTCTGCTTCTCTAGTTGTTTGCATAATTGTGCCTTTAACTCAAAATGGCCTGTAACATCATTGGTCCGGTTGAATTTTGTGCATCTGATCCTTGCACTTGATCTTCACTTCTAAACTCTGATAATTTTCTTCCAACTTTTTTTATAGCATCCTCTTTGCGTCTCAGATCTTGCTTGGCTTTATCATGCGATGACGTCAACTTATGAAGCTCGCTAGAGTCTATCTGTTTCTTGGCCTGACCCAATTCAACACCTCGAACACGAGTCGCAAAATATAAAGAACTTAGAGTCTCACTCATGTCATGCTCTGATGGGCTAATTTGCACATACATAACGGTCTTGGAATCACCACCAAGTGAATCTTGAACCAGATGTGTTAGCTTGGAATTCTTGTATGGTATATGAGCGCTTTTTGAAGCCAATGCAGATCTGACATCGCCAAGTGCCGAAAATGATCTGTTAATGTTTTGAGCTTCCTTGAGACGGTCTCCTTGAACATTGGTCTTTGCTAGCTTCTCACTACCAGCTTTTAAAGCCTCGGAGCTGCTCATGCATGTCGACCCAACCACGATTGGAGCTGGGTTACCAAGAACGATAACAACCCATGTTTTTCCTTTGTTGATGTCGTTTGGTTTGGCGATGGTTGTGGTGGGCCATTGGTCCTCAAAACGAGCCTATATTATACGGGCTACGGAAAAGGCTTCTTCTAAAGTTGTAGGCTTTGACACCAACAGTTCTCGTTGTAACGCTAGTTTAAGTTCGGAGATATAAAACGAGGTAAGTACATATTCAGAGATATCCGTTATTAGATTCATAAGTTTCTCAAACTTACTTTGATATTGGGCCACCGTACCTTTTTGCAAGAGCCTAGATTGAGCGCCTTGATCATTGCTGCCTGATCCATGACGCGACCATACCGACGCTTTGGCTGATTGACTCGTAAAGGAGTCGAATTGCTCCTTCAACAATAATCGAATGGATTGTTCATCCATATCAATGAAAGCACTCTCTCAATGAAAACACCAATTGATACGACATGTATGGGTTGTATCAATAGAAACGCACCACTTCAAGCGTGGGCAAGCTCCTTAAGAAGTAGAAGAGAAAATGAGAGATATTATTGATTTTAAACTTAATTACTTTCATTAATTGGCAATCCTTAAATACTAGTTTAAGTGATAACTCACATAAACCAAACACTCATCCTAATACAACTTGAATACATATCCTAAAACAATGACTTATCCTAAAACAAATAAAATAAGATAGTTATCCCATCACGATATCCTTATGCCATGTCGGGGCAGCCGTGACCCTCTTGGTTCATCCTCCCCCATCAACCACAGGCGTAACATAAATAGAAGTGAAAACGTAGTTTGTATGTGAGATGAAAATGAAAATGGTTAAATTGTAAGTAAAATGGTTGTATTAAAGGTATTATATATAACGATAAAATTTGAGAAAAAAATAAATAGAAACTTAGCCGTTAAGACCCAACTGTAGAAAAAAGGTTATTTCTCATCATAGCGTACACCACTCGGTGGTGTCCTCAATCACGCATGGCCTTTGGCGCTTGAGGCGGTATCGTGGCAAGCCAAGGGGGTAGGCCATTAGCCTTTGGCGGGTGACCACGCCCGATTATCAATAAAAACAAAAAATGACTACTTGAGGTAGGGGTTGCTAGAATTTGTGTGTGTGTGAGAGTGGTAATAATCGAACAGGCCCGATATATCTTTGAATCGTGTAGATATGACTTTCAGATTAAAGTATTTCAACCCTATATGCCTCGGGATCATGAAATCCTCAATTAAATAATTCGGATAATGACACTTAGTTTTTAATGCACGAGAAATCTAAACAATCTTATATATCTAAAGATTCAATACATATATTTAATGTGCAGGCTTCAAGTTTTATTACCGTGGCTGTGAAAGTTGTACATAAGTTTCCTAATTAAAAGTTGTACATAAGTTTTCTAATTAATTGCGGTGTATTGAAGTTTTGTAACCCTGGCTGTGAAAATTATACATAACCACACAATTAAAACCATCATGCAATTAAAACCATCTTTTTAGTTTCTTTATGCAATTAAAAATTCAAAGAGTTACAAAATCATATATTAAATGGTACCAATTAAAACCATCTTTTTAGTTTATTTATGCAATTAAAACTTCAAGGAGTTACAAAACCTCTATAAATAACACATCATCCCCACAACAAAACTCCCACCACCACCCAACCGCACCATTGCCGAACTTCACAACCACCAAAACCCACACCTCCACCGTGAGCCTAACCACCACGAAACACGACTACCGAGACCGATGGTCAGCAACAAAGTTTGTATACTTTTTGAGCTTCTTTTTAATAGATCTATGATTATGAATAAAGTTTTGTAAGTTTCTTTTGAAAGATCTATGGATATTATTATTAGAACTGAGTTTTTATTGTTTTTTTTGTGTATTGTTGTTGTTACAGTTGATGCCGTTGCCTCGCCAGAAAGTTGTTGTCACTGTCACCGCTTTCTCACTGTGGTCATTTATAAGTTTATATCACGTTTTTATCTAATTTATTGAATCTAATATAGAATTTTCATTTGAGTTGTTGGTTGTGTTTAGTAGTAAAGGTATGAGGATAATAAGATGGATACAAATTAAAGATTAGGTATGTCATTAGTCCATTTGATTTCCCTAACAACTTTATAGTAATATCAATCATTTAAAAAAGTCTCTTCACATGTAGTTATTCCACCACTTTCTTTTTTGTGCATAATTGATTTTGTTTGTTTAATTTATTTTTATGTTTCAATTTGTTAGTTTATTGTAAATATGTGATGGATATGTTTAGTCTAATGATTCATTTGTTTTTGTGATGTTGTAGATGTTTAGCGGTGAAGATGACAAAGAAGATTTGAAAAGAAATGAGTAAAGAATTGGAGAGTTGCAAATTGTCAAGGCAAGCGAGTGGGATGTTGACCCAATGAAAAGAAGTGTATAATAAAAGAAATATGGTAGATGTAGTAGGTTAGCATTAACTCTCATATGTCAAGTCTAATGTAACTTTTATTTCTAAGATATTTGTATGAGATCATACAAGATTTCATATTCACGTGTTGTTTATAAAATCTATTGTACATGAAACAATTAACATGTCATATTTGAAACAAAAATACCATCTATTGTAAATGCAATAATAATATAGTGCTTGATTTATTTTTCTCTTTGCGTACGACATGTGTGAAACCAAATAATAATGAATGCCAAGTGAACTTGAGGATACGTATAACAACCCGTAATTTTCATCACTGTAATTATCCATCTATTAAATTAGATGCACTATAATATCCATCTATTATATATACCACTTTTTTATAGGGAGATTTTTGCTTTATCTTATTATGCAACGTAACGTGCATCTCTAAAGTAAACGAGCTCACGCAACCTACCTATGCCAATTCTATCTATGTTTATATCATGTAAACATCCTAATATGTCAAGTCTATATCTGAATATCATTTTTACCAAGTACATTATCCATTTAACGTACCATTTAAAACGTTATATCAAAATAGACTTTATCCGTTATTATATGTAATGTATACATATAAAATGAATGTGCAAGCCTTCAAGCATGTGTACAAGTTGCTCTTGATCGTTTGCCTACTCGAGCGAAATCTCGTCCAAAGGAATGTCGTTACTAAATCGCAGTCGTTTCCCTTGTGTGATTGGGCGATTCTTGAAGATACTTCACACTTATTCTTCAAATTGTTCTTTGCTAGAATGTACGAGATGTATTATGTCCTCTTGGTGGAATCTTGTGAGTGCAATCTTTTTCATCTATAGCAGGAATGCTCTTTTTGGTTCAATTCCTGGTTCGTCATGCTTCTAATTATGAAGGTTTATTTTTGGAAGTACGTTTTTTAATGATACGTGGTGGAGTTTTTGAATCCCCGGAACCAATTACTTTCGTCGAGTAAACAAGTCCTCGTAAATAGTCCATTATCCGAATGAATATTGATTTTACGATTCTTTTGTTGTTGATAATTCTAGAGTATAGATCTAAGGTAAGATGAGATATTGGATTCAACACCTCCATGCTTTGATTTCTTTGTAATTTGTCTAGCTTTTTGAGTGTTTGATTTATTTTTCTTTTTGCGTACGACATGTGTGAAACCAAACAATAATGAATGCCAAATGAACTTGAGGATACGAGTGTCACAAATTTGTTTTACATTAACTTTTTAACTTGACACCAAATTGTAACATGTTTTAGTATTCTTCTTTTTGTCAAGAACATAATTTGTGCATCGCAATAAAATCGATGTTGCAAGAAACCCGATTGTTTCTTTCGTTATAACTTTTGATATATAAAATAATTAATTCAACAATAATAATTATATTAAATATAAGGGATATAACCTTAATACCAAAAATCACGTTAACCTCAACGAAATCAAATATCAATTTTTTATCGAAAGGCAAATCCCGTGCAACGCACGAGTCTCAATGCCTCGTACACATAAAGTTTTTATGTTAGTTTTGTTTGGAAGAGACCAAAAACCAGTTATATTAACACAACCGAAAGTTAGTTATTTTCGCTTAAAGCGGTTGGCATGAAGCCTTCCTTAGACCCAGCACTTTAGTTGTGCAGTGGTAGCATCAGCTAATTGATAGAGTGTGACTCTGCACCTCATAACTTTGACTATAGCTAAACTTGACTAATCATTTAATCTTAAGTAAATCACAATTACATAAAATATAAGTGACAACACTAAAATCATTAACATGAGTTAATTCATGCAATATACTACTATAAAACAATGTAAACATGTTATGAAGAAATTTTGATGGCAATAATAATACAAATGATGACCTTTTATTTGAAATTTACAACTTATTTAGAAGAATGTCATTTTCACACAAAATCGCTATACGAAAAAAATGACGATTCTTTAACTTAGATACACACGGTTTAAACGGGTATATTCATAATCATTTTTGAGCCTTTTTCTCACTACTAAAAAGTATTTGCCTAGTAAGGTTCGAACCTAAAATATTTTGTAAAGACATTAAAACGCTTGACCAAGAAACTATCATGGCGTGATGGTCTCACCAATTTCTATGTAGTTTTACGTTTTTTTTTTCAAAAGTCACTAATACTAAAAATAAACAAGAAAGTTTAATCGAGTTTACTTTATTACCCTTGGCTGATCTACCTCATTTAAAGTTTGTAAACTCGATCAAACTTTCTTATCTATTTTTAGTACTACTTTGTTTCTTATCGACTCAAATTTATCTTTTATACTTGTTTCTTGGGCTTTAAATGAAATAGTTATTACAAACTTTATTTGGCTGTAATTGTTTGCATTTATTTCCATGTATTTGATAAGGTCGGTTATACTTGAAACGACATGACATTGTTTGTTGGCTTTAAATGGAATAGTTAAGACAACTTTAACATGATTTTTTGATTCTTATCGACTCAAATTTATCTTTTATGAGGCTTGACGACACCCGTGCGTTGCACCGGGTTGAGTCTGAGGGAAAAGTCAGAGTGTTAGATTGTTTTATATAGCAGATGGTTTTAATATTAGCTGTATAATTTAATCTGTATGTTTGAGTAGAGTGGTTGTAATGTGCGTTGCGATACGCTGCTTATTTTGACATCTCTATTAGAGCAGACGAGGCTACTTTACATGAAATCATTTTACACTTCTCTACCATTAAACACTAGCTAATTTTAAAATATTTAAGAGGATGCTAAAGAATACGGATTTAGTAAGACTCAAACTCATTAGATAGAAATGAAGAATGAGCTTTTGCCATCTCCCCTAACATCCCCCCACAAAATCATTTATGTTTTTAAATATTTTAAGAGCAAAAGGTACGGTGATGGCGTGATAGACAACGGCGCCAACAACCACACCTGAGGCACTACAAAAAATGGCATTTTACCACATTAATTTGTAAACACTTTTTAAAAGTGTTTAAAATATTTTGAGTTTATTAACATTTTTAAATCTGTAAAATTTAGTTACACAAATAAATGTGAACAAATTTTAAAAAACAAAAGAGTTTACACACTTATATGTGTTTAAAAAAAAAATCCACACTTTATGTGTGGTGAAGTTTAAAATTTGTTTACACACTCATGGCCTTTAAATCTCGTAGTAACACGGATCATACCCGCTTAATTTCCAAATCCATCTTCATCACTAATTTTCCTGATGTCACAACCTCGAAAGATCTTTGGGTACTATGTCAATCATATGGGACGGTTGTGGACGTTTTTATACCGAATCGTATGTCTAAAGCTGGGAAAAGGTTTGCTTTTGTTCGCTTTATCAAAGTAGATAATGTGGAGAGGCTTGTTGGGAACCTATGCACGCTATGGATCAGACGTAGGCATTTACAAGCTAACGTGGCTCGCTTTGATCGTGATTCGATTCCTTCTAAACGTGTCCCTCATAAGTTCAATCATGTTGCTCCTACACCTACCTCATTTGTTTCTGCTGTGAAAGGTGTTTTGTCTCCGCCTATACCACTTGCTTCGTCACCAGCTTTGGTCTTAGATGATTCGTGCATGGTTGCAAGAGATCTAGACAATTTTGTCATGGGGGAGGTTAGACAATTTTCATCTATTAATAACCTAAGTGTGTTGTTACATAATGAGGGGTTCATGAATATCGAGATCGTTTACTTAGGAGGATTATGGGTTATGATTAAGTTAGGTTCTGCCAAAACCAAACTTAAATTCATGAAACATACGGGGGTTGCTTCTTGGTTCGTTCGGTTATGTAATGCTCAAAATGATTTTGTTGCCAGTGATCGTATTGTTTGGGTCGATATAGAGGGAGTACCTCTACATGCGTGGTCTCATGCTACTTTTCATAAGATAGGTTCTCAATGGGGAGAGGTCATGGAATTAGAAGATGGTAATGAAGACCTCTTTGCTCGGAAACGCCTATGTATCAAGACAAAACATGCTAATAACATCCTTGACAGTTTTAAGATCATTGTGAAAGGGAAGGTTTTTCAGATTCGAGCTAAGGAGCTGTTTGTTTGGTCCCCGTCCTTTAAAGAAGTCCCCGAGGTGGTTCATTGTTCAGATGACGAATCCGTTAAGAATGAAGCAGACATTAATGTTGTGGATAATACTGTTAACAACGAAGGAGAAGAGAGTGATAGTGAAGCAGTCTCTGATACTTTTTTTGGGGATAATGGGGACGCACAAGAACATGATAATGAAGTTGATCAGACACTTAATGATAAGGAGGTTTCTAAAGACCCTTTCAATATTTACGATTTACTTAATAGGCATAAAAAGGAAGTTGGTAATTCTGGCATGGAGTCTAGCATCCCTTATCCGCCAGGGTTTACACCTGAAAAAGTTAATGTTACTTTTGAACAAGAAGCACAAGAAGTTCAAGGAGAAGAATGTATTCGTTCTCATCATAATTCAGATCGTTGTAGTTCGCGTGTTTTTGAGGAAGTGGAGAAATCTGATATTAACATTCAGTCAGATGGTAGGGTTATCAGGGACATACGAAAGGAGGGAGGCTCTATATTAGATATTCTTGACGAGATGATTAAGGTAGGTCAAACTATGGGCTTTACCATGGATGGATGCACCAAGGATATGGAGAAGATCATTGGATCGAATGGAGGTCATGAAGTGTTCCGATGAATTGTTTATCCTTAAATATACAAGGCCTCGGTTCCAAGGCCAAAAAAGATTGGATTCGGGAGTTAACTACTAAGCATAAAGTTAGTTTCTTGTCTCTTCAAGAAACTAAGAAGGAGAGTTTTTCTGATTTGGAGGTTAAATATTTCTGGGGTAACTATCAGTTTGATCATATCGTGAGTGAAGCTCTAGGGTACTCAGGTGGCATTTTATGTGTTTGGGACTCCAATGTTTTTCACAAAAAGCACCATATTATTTCCGATAATTTTGTTGCTTTGTATGGTACGTGGATTCCAAGGAAGATTCAATTATTAATTATATCTGTCTATGCTCCTCAATCATACGCTTCTAAATGTCAACTATGGGATTTCATTGCTTCTCTTATCAATCAGTGGAATGGGGAGTGTATGGTGATGGGAGATTTCAACGAAGTTAGATGTAAAGAGGATAGATGGGGGTCTACTTTTCTTGCTCAAGGAGCTTGTTCGTTTAATTCGTTTATTTCTAATGCGGGTCTTAATGAAGTTCAATTGGAAGGGTACTCTTTCACATGGGCTCATCCTTCGGCATCTAAAATGAGTAAATTAGATCGTTTCTTTGTGACAGATGGTTTTCTTTCCTTGTTTCCTCATATCTCAGCAGTTTGTCTAGATAGACACCTCTCGGATCATCGTCCTATTTTACTCCGGGAGATGCTCGTTGATTTTGGAGCTACGCCGTTTCGGTTATACCATTCTTGGCTCTCTATTCCTGGTTTCGATCAAATGATTACGTCCACCTGGAACTCTTTTATTCTTGTTGATAGCAACAGGATGATTAGATTAAAAAAGAAGCTTCAATTATTAAAGAAGGAAATACATAAATGGGTGGCTGAGTACAAAAATATACAGTCGAATAGTATTAGAGATGTCAAGAATAAGCTTAGCGACACTGATAAGTTGTTGGACCAAGGAGGAGTTACTGATGATGTTTTGTTGTCTCGTATGGAAGCTATGAAACAGTTACAGGAATTAAACTCCTCGGTTAATTGTGATTTTTTTTCAAAAGGCAAAAGTTAGATGGGCTATAGAAGGAGACGAAAATTCTAAGTTTTTTCATGGTATCATTAATAGAAAGCGTGCCAACCTTTTAGTTAAGGGTATTATGATTGAAGGAGAATGGGTGGACGATCCCATTCGTGTTAAAGATGAATTTCGTAATCACTTTGCGGATAGATTTAATGACCCGGGTACGCGTCATGGCAGAATTAATTTTAGTTTTCCTAATCGGTTGACTTTTGAGGAGGTTTTTGATTTGGAAGCATCGGTTTAAGAAATGCAGGAACTTCTAACCAACCTTAGAGTCTAACAGCATCGGAGGTTTTATCCGACAAGTACTTCGAATTGGGGAGCTCTGTTTATTTGTCAAAAAGAATTGCGGATCTTTTTCAGAATGTGTATCGATTACGAGAATTGAATAAAACTTACCATAAAAGAATGTACCTATTACCAGGATTGATGGACTTAATTAGTACTAACTTCAAGGTTGAGTCGTCTACTGAAGATTGGACTTAAGATCGGTATCATCCACTGAGAGTACGGGATGAAGATTTCCAAGATGCTTTTAAAAACAAGGTACGGAACATTATGAAATATCAAGTGATGCCTTTGGTTTAAACTACGCACCTGTGGTATTCATGGATCTCATCGAACGTGTGGTGTAAACCATACTTAGGACCAAATTCGTAATAGTGTTCACGATGTATTCTTATCTGCTCCCGTAACAAGAAGAGCACGCAAAATCATCTGAGAATAATCCTAGAATTACTCAGAAAGAGAAGTTGTATGCCAAGTTCTCCATGTGTGATTTCTGGATTCGTATCGTGCAATTTCTTGGACACTTAATTGATAGTCAAGGACTTCATGTTGACCCCGTCAAGATTGAAGAAGTTAAGAATTAGACATCTCCTACTACACCCAAGAAAATCGTCAATTCTTGGAAAACCTTGTCGGTTATTATTGAAGATTTTAATTTACAGATTTCTCAAGATTGCACAGTCTTGACTGAATTCTCCAAAAAAACCAGAAGTTATCTGGGGAAAAAGAATAAGGGGGGGGGGGGGGGAGGGGGGGGGGGGGGTCGGGGAATTTTATTTTTTTTTTTCCAACTATAAAACCGCAGGTATATGACGCTCCAATCTTAGCTTACAGAAGGAAATGACGCATTTGTTGTTTGACTGTGTGCATCATCAAGTCTGGGAGCGGTGTTAAACTGAAAGAGAGAAGGTTATTGCATATGCATCCCGACAACTTAAGCCTAATAAAGAAAACTATACCACTCATGATATCGAATTAGGAGCAGTTGTGTTCGCTCTTAAAATTTGGAGACACTATCTGTATGGCACCAAATGTACTGTGTTCACTGATCATAAAAGTCTTCAGCATATCCTTGATCAGAAAGAGTTGAAATGAGAACAGCGTTGGCTTAAAAATTGCTGAGATTGACATTGTGAAATTAGCTACCATCCTGGAAAGGCAAATGTCGTAGCAGATGCTTTAAGCCGAAAGGAACGAATCAAACCACTTCGAGTTAGATCATTAGTTATGACCATTCATCCAAAATTACCATCACAAATTCTCAAAGCTCAAACTAAAGCACTCAAAGAAGAAAACCTCAAAACTAAAAACTTACGAGGAATGAACAAAGCATTTAAAATACGTCCTGATGGACTCGTTGAATAACAAATCGAAGCATGGTTACCAATCTTGTTGGTTATCTGAAAGGACATAATCATGCGTGGAGTCCATCTATCAAAGTATTCTCAACCACAGGTTCTGACAAGATGTATCAGGATCTAAAGAAACTCTATTGGTGGCCTAACAGGAAGGCAATCATCGCTGAATATATTGGCAAATATTTGACATGTTCTATAGTTAAGGCAGAATGTTAGAATCCATCCGACTTACTGGTACAACCGGAGATTCCTATGTGAAAGTGGGAGAGAATAACGATGGACTTCGTTACAAAACTGCCCAGAACCTCAAACGAACATGACACAATATGGGTCATTGTCGATCGTCTTACCAAATCTTCACATTTCATCCCTACCCGAGAGACAGATAGTATGGAAACCCTTACAAGGTTATACATCAAAGAAATAGACTCCTGGCATGGAGTGCCAATATCTATCATCTCGGATCGTGACAGTCATTTCACATCCAGATTCTGACAATCATTACAGAATGCTTTGGGTACTCAATTAGACACGAGTACGGAATATCATCTCGAAACTGATGGGCAAAGTGAAAGAACCATCCAAACACTCGAAGACATGTTTCGAGCCTGTGTTATAGATTTTGGAAAAGGATGGGAAAGACACTTACCATTGGTAGAATTTTCCTACAATAACAGTTACCATGCCAGTATTAAGGCAGCACCATTCGAGGCACTTTATGGTCGAAAGTGCAGATCACCTGTTTGCTGGGCCGAAGTTGGGGATGTTCAACTTACGGGACCAGAAATAATCCATGAAACCACTGAAAAGATAGTGCAAATTCAACAACGCTTGCAAGATGCAAGAGATCGGCAAAGGAGTTACGCCAATGTAAGGCGAAAGCCTTTAGAATTTCAAGTTGGAGATCGAGTTATGTTAAAAGTGTCACCTCGTAAAG
>BQNB010160389.1:0-14804 GCA_026074375.1 Tanacetum coccineum | reverse complement strand
ATTTTGGGGGGAAAATCTGATTTCAAATTTATTATTTTAATAATACATTTCTTTTATAAATAAATATTTTGTTTTTATATTTTTATAAAAACACTTTTATAGAAATGTAAGGTTTAAGAAAAATATTTTCTTAATCACTAATCATGTTTAATGATTTGTTTATCCATACTTTAAGTGATTAATCTTAGAAATAGAATTTTACGGTTAGTAATTTATAAACGTTTATTTTTATCGTAAACGTTTTTATATTTTGTTATTATCAAAATATCGAGAGGTCGAAAAATATAAATAACGTTTTTAGACATTATTTGTATTAACACAGATACTTATAAATACAGATATAGAGTATAGAGTATAGATAAGAGAAATCAAAACATACGGTTTTTTTATATAAGAGCCTTTATGTTACGGTATATGATAACATCAAATAATATCATATCTTGAGTACTGTTATTTCATGTTTATTGCTTTATTTTACAGTTGTTAATTGATATTTAACACTGAAATACCTTGGTATTCCAGTAGGATGCAATATGGCCCGAGTTTCTAATTGGAATACTATTGTTCAAAGATTCTCTTCTAAATTATCCCAATGGAACGCCCGTTTGTTATCAGTTGGTGGTCGCCTTTCCTTAATCAAGTCTGTTCTTGGGAACCTTCCTACGTATTATATGTCGATATATATGATGCCTGTGTCTATTCAAAAGGAGTTGGAATCGATGCGTAATAAATTCTTTATTAGTGGTGATGAAGAAGAGAAAAAAATTACTTGGGTTAAATGGAAGAAGTGTTTAGCTAGTAAGAAGCTGGGAGGTCTTGGAGTCGGAAGTATTTTTGCTTTAAACATTGGGCTCTTGTTCAAATGGATATGGAGGTTCTTATGTCATCCCAATGACCTTTGGGATCGGCTCATTAAAATCCTTTTTGGCTCCAACAGAGGTATTAATGACGAGTCTGCTTATTACTCTAGTTATAGCTCTTGGAGTGCTATCTTGTCCTCAGTAAAGCGGATAAAGAAGAAATGTATGGATCTAATTTCTTTTTGTAACCGAAAGTTAGGAAACGGTACCTCTACTCGCTTCTGGGATGACATCTGGTGTGGAGAATCCACTCTCAAATCAAAATTCCCTCGTGTCTACATGTTAGATAATGATCGAGATTGTATTGTAGCTAATTGGATGCACTTTGTAGATTGGTCTTCTGGGTCTGTTGCACTTTTGGATAAGCCTAACTCATGGTCGTGGTCCCTTGACATCTCGGCTGGGTTTTTTGTTTCTTTCGTGCGTTCCTTTATTGATGCTAATACTTTGGACGTGGACACTACTGCTTCTCGTTAGAACCGTTTCATTCCAATTAAAGTTAATGTCTTCTTGTGGCGATTAATGCTAAATAGGCTTCCTACTATGGTGAATTTAGACAAGAAAGATATTGATGTTGGCTCTATTTTATGTCCTATCTGTCGCGAAGACGTTGAAACTGTTAACCATGTATTCTTTTCTTGTGAGTTGGCCAAGAAATTGTGGTCTATGTTGGCTTCATGGTGGGACATTGTCACACCCCGAAAATTTCAGGTCAATATTTTAAACTTTTCTGACAATTATTTTTGACTTTTATACGTTACGTTTGAATCCGGTAGTTTACCGGGAAGTTAACCCGCGTAAATATGAAAAACGTCATCGGACGCGTTCCGACTTCGGATTTTGATTAGTTTAGATATTATATGAGTTATTTTATCTTTTCTAAGTGTTTCGTAGTTTACGATCACTTCCGGTATTTATTTTTACGCTTTAGCGTTTAAATTGCGTTTTTCGCGTTTTTGACCTAACGGGACCCCGGAAACTCGAAATCTTTTCGTGTAAACTTTAGTTATCGTCCATCTCATATTGATAGGTCAAAATTTTCTTTCAACCCTCCCCCTCTTATAAATATGGGCGCCTAAACCAAACCAAATGCACCATAAGCCTTGAAATTAAATCAAAGGCATCTTTTTTTAAAGTCTCGTGCATGCGTATGAAAGTGACACATGAGGGAGTCCATTTCATGCACACTTACCATGCTAACCTCTCCATGTGACCTCTTACACTTATGTAAGAGTTTGACTTGCACATTTGACCAACTTATGCATACAATTCAAATCAAGACTTCAAAATTTACAAGCCATGGTCCTTGTGGCCTTATTCTAGCCGAACTACACACACACCTTTGGTGTGTGTTGGTCACATGTACACTAGTATACACTCTCTAAACCCTAATATCTTCCTATAAATACTAGCACATCTCATAACTTAGGGTTTCACTTCATTTCATAGCCTCATCAAAATTTCACATCTCTATTTCCCCTCTCTTCTAACTCACGACATCAAACACCCTTTTTAGGGTTTCTATATCTTTGATTTTTTGCATAATCCAAGCATTCTAGGTTCATTTCTAAGAACATCTAAGGTGTTTTGAAGTATTGGTTCTTTGATTTAAAAGTTTTTTTTCAAGATTTACAAATTAGGGTTTGGTTATTATTTAGGGTTTTTCAAGATCTAGTGATTTTGGGTATAGATCTTGTGATTTCTCTACTTGTTCTTCATTCTTGTAAGTGCCTTGAACCTTTCTTTGTCGTTTACTTATTTTCTTCTTACATGTTCAAGATCCATACATCCTCATGTTGTGTTTTAATTTTTGAAAGATTTTAAAGACAAGATTTCATAAATTATGATACTACTTTATTTCACTAGTTAAATATTATGTTCTTGGTGAGATAAAAGTTAAATGAGTGTTGCAACAATAGAAATGAAGGGATTAGGTTATATTTAGGTGTGGTTTTGTTGTGGATTAGTTGTGAATGGAGATTAGGCTAGATTAGGCACTATTGTGAAGTTTGGGTGGATTTTGGTTGTGTTTTTGACAAAAAAGTGCTTGCAGTCCCAAATTTGTTTTGAGGTTTTGGTCGACCTAAAAATGTTTTCATTAGGCGTAAAAGTAGTTTTTGAAGAGCTTATTTTGAATAGATAGTTTTCCATATATCGCACATTATAATCGGACTTAAAACGGCCAAGTTATAGTCAAATGAAACTTGAAACATTTTTCGGCAAAACCAAGTGACTAGTTGCTGATGCGAATAGTAAAATGGGTTTTCGGACACTTTTGGACATTTTTGGACTTTCTAAACACTAGCGAAACATTTAGTAACACATATCTATTGATTAGTATCATTTAAAGACGTTGTTAACATATTTTAGGAAAAGCGAGAAAGTTACTAAAAATAGTAAGTTTGGTAAAAATTTAGCGAAACGGACATAGAAGTTAAACGATTAAGGCTAGTAAGTGGGTTTTGAAAATATGGAAACTTAATAAATATTGGGGACGGTATTAACGTTTTGAAACTAAAAACTTTCCTAAAATAGAGACTTTCTAAAAATAGTAATTTTTGGTTAAACGCCGAAACCTAACGAAAAACTATATGATTTTATTTCGTCATGATTTGATAATCAAACTAAAGCAAACACACGTGAATGTATTTTGGTGATGAACATATTGTGCAATTCTTGGCATACTTTCCGTGTTTCTGGGACGCGTTATTATTTTAGGTCGCGGCTAGATTTCTATATAATCTTTTACTTGCGTGATTATCATTTGCTCATTTTGCTAAGGTGAGTTCATAGCCCCATGTTTTACTACTTTTACTTTACTATTTTGGGATGAGAAACATTGCTTGTTTTCAAACTATGGACACAGTTACTTTACGTTTCCTTTTTCTGATTACGTATTGCCTAAGTAGCGAATAGACCACTAATGCCCGAATTATCATGAACTGTCAATTACTTAACTGATCGTATTGGTTAAGTGGGCGCGAATGTTGTAAATAGATCTATTGGGAGTAATTATCCCTATCCGGGTAAGTAGCGCTTACTAGATTCGGAGGTCCCGAACAAACAGATATATACCATATCGGAATGTCAATAGGGGATCTTGGTCAGATACCTTTAGGGCGTGGAATACTATTTGGCATATAAAATGCTTCCTTTTAAATTGAGCTTCGGTGTTATGAGCTTAGTGCAACAGTAAATACATTCTTTTTTTGTGAAGTTGTATCTGTTATAACTGCCGCGTGCGTACTGTGAACTTGTGGTCCACTTTTAATATTAAATTTAAACCTATGAATTCACTCAACTTTATGTTGATCGTTTTAGCATGTTTTTCTCAGGTGTTAAGATATGTTTTAAGATATATTAAATGGTTTTATACAATAACCTGGAACATCGATCGGAAAAACTATTCTTCACAATAAGGCGAAGTGTTTTAGACTACAACCTGTTAAAGAAATGAAACAATAATTATTTTTTTGTTTTTATTTTTTTTTTAATAAAATATGTAAATTAATAATTTTATAAAATTTGGGGGTTATAAACTGGTTTATCAACTTCGTTGTGTTTAAGTTAAAATATTAAGATACTGCAACTTTTTTTTATTCAAAATTCTTTTGTTAATTAAATTGGAGTCAAACTAATTGGTTTAATTAACAACTCCATATTGAATATAAGACCTGCACGTGGTATTATACACTTTCATAAATCTTTGGGGACTGATCGTTTTTGTGATATAATTTACGGTACGAATTTCTAAAATGGTTATTTTTCAAATAAGTATATAACGAATTTATACCCGCTTGCGTATATTTTCAATTTATTATTAACCAACACCCAAACCATAACAATTCTGGAAATCTAAAATCTTGAATCAACGTGTCGCGTTGACACAACAATTCATCGGGAAACCCAAATGAGTTATCCTAGGCTAGTGAGACTTAGCCGTTAAGACTAGTTGCAACTTCTTGGTCGAGAAGCCCTTTCAGTTTTTCCGTTTTCGTCGTGTACTAAATCTGTAACCATGTCCCGCCAGCGTTCTTCGTCATCGCTGTGAGTTTATAGCCCCTCTTTTCACCTTGTTTTACATTTACTTACAAATCTCGGGGGGAATACATGCCTCAATACCACCTTGTTTACTATTTTTCAACAATATCTTTTACATAACAATTCTACACACTGGTTCACATACTTGATTTTGTAAATTCCATTACAAACAACATTTACATGATTGATTTCAAATTGGTTTACATACTTATTTGCATAGTTTCGCTATAATACATTAATCGACTTTTATCTTTGGTCACAATGCCTACTTTACATATAAAAAATGATTTTTCGGATTAGATTTTGTTTTGGCGCCTGCGGGGCCAACAAGCATTACTATGCCCGGGTGTGCAGCATGGAACACCCAGATGGGAACACATATTTGTATCACTGCTCGATATCGGGCACCATACAACAAGTCTACGGCACAGTGTCTTGAACTGTAAATCACGTGGAGGTGACGCGAATGGTTATGAAATAAGAATTATTTTGGGATTGATAATCCCCGGTACGAGTGATTAGCTATCCACTTCAAACGATGTTATACATGTTGTCCTGCGCGTATGTTAGAAATAGATCTATTCGGATTTGACAATCCCCGTTCGGGTGAATTAGACTATCACCAGGTAAACGAACGTATAACATGTCGATCCATGTTGGGGACTACAGGGCCCCCGACTACATACATACTTGGAACATTCTGGTGACGTTAAATTTGTCAGCATATTTATTAAAACTTTGGGATGAGTGCTTGGTACATTTGTAACATAAAATGGTCGTGCATGTTTTTATAAACATTTTTCATGTACTGTGTGATAAGCACCAAATGTGGATAAATATATTTGTTGAACCTTACATTCATATTTAAAAACAAATCTATGAACTCACCAACTTTAAATGTTACACTTTTAATCGCATGTTTTTCTCAGGTGAATTAGATGCCTTGGATTATTTGAAGTGCATTGAGTCTTTACAATTCAAGTTTTCAGGTGATGCATATTATGGGACCACTATTATTTGATTTCAGAAAATCAACGAGATTTGTATGACAAACAACACATTTAAGAGGTCGTTTCCTCTTGTATCTTGTGCTATTCGTTATTATGAAGTAACGCCCCCTGACATATTTCCGCTGCGACACATTTTTGGGGGTGTTACATAACCTCTCCATGCGACCTCTTACACTTATGTAAGAGTTTGACTTGCACATTTGACCAACTTATGCATACAATTCAAATCAAGACTTTAAAATTCCGCAAAGCCAGGGTCCCCTTGTGCCTTAATTCTAGCCGAACCACACACACCACACACACACCTTTGGTGTGTGTTGGTCACATGTACACTAGTGTGCACTCCTAAACCCTAATATCTTCTTATAAATACTAGCATATCTCATAACTTAGGGTTTCACTTCATTTCATAGCCTCATCAAAATTCACATCTTCTTTGTCCCTCTCTTCTAACTCACGGTATCAAACACCCCTTTTAGGGTTTCCATATCTTTGATTTCTTGCATAATCCAAGCATTCTAGGTTCATTTATAAGAAAAACTAAGGTGTTTTAAAGTATTGGTTCTTTGATTTAAAAGTTTTTCTACAATACTACAATTAGGTTTGGTTAGTATTTGGGGTTTTTCAAGATCTATTGATTTTGGGTATAGATCTTGTGATTTCTCTACTTTGTTCTTCATATCTTGTAAGTGTACTTGAACCTTTCTTTGTGGTTTAAAACTTATGTTTGGTATCTTATATGTTCAAGATCCATACATCCTCATGTTGTGTTTTAATTTTTGAAAGATTTATTAAAGACAGATTTTATAATACTGATACTTACTTTATTCACACTATTAAATTATGTTCTTGGTAAATGAGAGTTGATGATGTTGCAACAAAAAGAAATGAAGGGATTATGTTAGTTTTAGGTGTGGTTTTGTTGTGGATTAGTTGTGAATAGATATTAAGCACTAGATAGGCACTAGTGTGAATTTGGGTGGATTTTGGTTGCGTTTTTTTTGGCAAAAAGTGTTTGCTGTCCCAAATTTGTTTTGAGGTTTTGGTCGACCTAAAAATATTTTCATTAGGCGTAAAAGTAGTTTTTAGAGAGCTCGTTTCGAATAGATAGTTTTTCATATATCGCACATTAAAATTGAAAAAAAGAAAAACAAGATTTAAAACGACCAAGTTATAGCCAAATGAAACTTGAAACATTTTTCGACAAAACCGGATGAATAGTGTACTGATGTGAATAGTAAAATGAATTTTCGAACATTTTTAGACTTTCTAAACACTAGCGAACATATAGTAACACATACCTATTGATTAGTATCATTTAAAGACTCGTTATCTGTTTTTTAGAAAAAGCGTTAAAGTTACTAAAAATAGTAAGTTTGGTAAAACTTAGCGAAACGGACATAGAAGTTAAGCGATTAGGGCTTGTTAGTGCGTTTTGAAAATATGAAAACTTAATAAATATAGGGGACGGTATTAACGTCCCGAAACTAAAAACTTTCCTAAAATAGAAACTTTTCTAAAATGGTAATTTTGGTTAAACAGCCGAAACTTAAACGGAAAACTATTATGATTTTATTTCATCATGATTTGATAATCAAACTAAATCAAACACACATGGATGTCTTTTGGTGAGAACATATTGTGCAAATTCTGGCAAAATACTTTCCTGTATTCTGAGAGACGGTTATTATTCCTAGGTCGCGGCTAGATTTCTATATCATCTGGTTACTTGCGGATTTAATTATGTCTCATTTTGCTAAGGGTGAGTTCATAGCCCCATGTTTTACTACTTTACTTTACTATTTTGGGGTGAGAAACATTGCTTGTTTTCAGAACTAGGACAAACGGTTACTATTGTGTCCTTTTCCCGATTACGTGTTGCCTAAGTAGCGAATAGACCACTATGCCCGAAATTATCATGAAACGTCAATTACTTAACCGAAGACCGAATCGAACCGAACCGACGAACCCGAACAACACCGAACGAAGACAACCGACACGCAGTGGAGGTTAGTAGCTTATAGGGGGGGGGGGGGGGGGGGGGGGGGGGCGGACCGTACTGATAAGTGAGCGGCGAAATGTTGTAAATAATTCTATTGAATAATTATCATATCCAGGTAATAGGCTTACGAGAATCGTGAGTGCCGAATAAAGCGAGATATATACATGTCGAATGTGCAGCGAGAGGTGTTATTGGCAAGAGTACCGCCTAGGGGCGTGGAATACTATTTGGCATATAAAATGCTTCCTTTTAAATTAAGCTTCGGTGTCATGAGCTTAGTGCAACAGTAAATACATTCTTTTTATGTGAAGTTGTATCTGTTATAACTGTCACGTGCGTACTGTGAACTTGTGGTCCACTTTTAATACTAAATTCAAACCTATGAATTCACTCAACTTTATGTTGACCGTTTTAGCATGTTTTTTCCCAGGTGCTTTTAGCTGAGAATGTCTTTGCTGCTATTTGGTGTCGCTGGCGGTAGCATTGGGGCCCGAATTTTCAAGAAACGCTATTATCTACTGTTTAAACATCGTTGTCAATTTCTAAAACTTTTATTTGCTTCCGCATATTATCTTTAAACTTATGTCAAACTTTAACTATTTTAATTAATGCAACGATGTTGGATTTTTAAACGTACCCTTAGAGGTCGTTCTTTGTATCTTGTGTGATGTATATTATGACGTCACGCCCCCGGACACGTGTTTCCGACTAGGCCCCGTTTGGGGTGTGACTGATTGGTATCCTAGCCAAGGTATAGAGAACCAGTAGTATATCCTAGGTCTTCTGGTCTTAATCGAGTAATTTGATCCCACGTGTTTAACTTGCTTACGTATATAATTTACTATCGATAAGTAAACGTGTATTATGTCTAAACATTTCCATAATGTATATACCGTTTGATTTTGCCTTACGTAGATTTTCTTGTTGGTTTTATATAAAAGTTATTTATATAAATAATAGATCTTTCCCCCAGGACATTGTGAGTTGCACAATGGTCTCTAAACGTTTCTCAAGACATCATGAGTGATACGATGGTCATTAAAACTTCTTCATAAATTTACAATATACTATTTTACATAACATCGAAACTTGTCACAGTCTTCCGACCCTACGTTATCTTACTGTCCGAACCCGAATGCGAGTTGAGCACCCGTCCCATACTTTTATTTCTCCTACGTCGTCTCATACCGTCATCTAGAAACATGCCGATTAAGTTGAACATGACTTTAACCCGTCACCTCGTAACATTCCACTTTTGGAAACGCGACTTTCAGAACCGGACTTATTTTATTTTTCTTTTATTTATTTTGATTTGAAGAGAATGACGGCAACAAGACAAGGAACGAGTTTCGCAATGATCAAGTGTATTATAACCCAACGAATTGTTAATGCTATTAAAGCTATTGCTGTTTATGAGGCAAACCCGTGTGGCTCATGAAGTACGTTAGAAAGTCAAGGTGGCAAGGAATGCCAACAACAAGATAAACGACAAAAGGTCACGAGAGCTTACACTGCTAGACCAAATAACAAAAATTGGACATGTAGAAAAGTTACCCTTTTACAACAAACGTAAGTTGCGCCTCACTGAACCATGCACTTTAACACCCCCAAATTTCACGCAGCGAAATATGCAACATTGGGTGTTAATTCATAGTACAATTGCACAAGGATATGGAAAACGACTCGAAAAGAGGCGTTTAAAAACATTGTTCCATTTAAAGAAATTTCAGAGTAATTAGACATACGTCCCACAGGATCGTTACCAAATTTCATAACATAAGTTTTTCCAATTCATGGATCATTTGTTTTATAAAATGGAACAAAATACAAGTTCTTAAAAACTTTTAGCGCAGACTCCTCGTACACAGCATCCTTCACCCTTGGTTACCTGAGATAAACATGCTTAAAAAGTCAACAATAATGTTGAGTGAATCCATAGAGTTTGTAAGAGATAAAAGAGAACACAAGTTTTGTTCATCGTGTGACTTGTTGTACGGACAAGCCATTAATCAAGTTTCTATTGCAATAAGCTCATGACACCGAAGCCTTGACGTTAACTCATATCTTGTATGTAATTCTTGTTGCCCCATAACTAGGTATTATTGCCTTATACCTAAATTCTAAATACAAATTGTCCGTTGACTGGGTGCTCGAAAGGATTCGATTCATACCCCCGGACAGGGCTGTCAAACCCAATAGATCTATTTACTTGTACTAGCGCTTACCCATTATAGGCAATTAACAGTTCATGATGTGGGGTCTTTTGGCAATAGCTACTTATGCAATTAATCTCATATTCGGGTCCAGCATACCATAAAGTTTCTTGTGTTCAGTTTATAAAACAAGCATGTATCTCCCTCGCGGGGTTTATAAATACAGTTTAAAGTTTAAAGGCGAGGCTATGAACTCACCTTAAGAACAATTAGATCAGAAGTATTATCAAGTCTTGAATGAGCGGGAAGTACTCCTAGGCACCTCCTAAAATACGTGACGCGACTTAGTACGTAGAAAGTAACAATACGTAAAAATTAAACATGTGATCATGAGATGTGTTTCCGAGATAAGTATGGCATTTCACTAGAACTTACCCAAGTCCTTTTTAACCCCAAATTGACATGTGACCTGGTCTTATAGTCAAATGAACATCTACCAAGTTTCGGCTTCTAACTTTTATTTTATCACGGTGTACTATACGTTTTAAAATTTTTAGACTAGACGTAAAAACTAGGTTTCTGAATTTAACTTGACTTCACGGACTCATATCTCCTAGCTCACAAATGTTCTATATGTGAGGCTTTCACCCCTGGAAAGCTATTTGAGTCTAGTTTCCAGAAATGTAAGTCTCATAATTTACAAAGTTTCGTAACTATGTGAAAAGACCATTTTACCCCTGGTTGTCCAAAACAGAAAGTTAGCAAAATTTTTACCCTTTACCAAAATGGCCATAAATCCCAAACCAAGATAGCAATGAAGGTGAGGTCAAAGGCTATGGTTTCCTTATGATGTCTACTACTGTCCCAATCAAAAATATCTATTATTTTATGGCAAAAATTTGGAGTTTAACTCGTATTCTAAACACATGTCCAGATTTGACCTATTTTCTTGTTTTGGCCATAACTCACTCATCCTAAGGAGTTGGTTGAGCATCCAACTATCCTATGATGCTAAGACATGTATCTTTCCAGCCATTTAATTTAATCATAGTCTCCAGGCCAAATATTTTTAGAAAATCACACGTTTTGCTACTGTTTTCAAAACAGTCCCAATATTTCAACTCAAAACCTTTTTAAACATCATTTTAATTATCTAAGACCTAACCCAATGCCATAACTAATCTAAAACACCCTCAAGATCATAATCACATATATATTTACAGAACTTAAACATCCATTTTCATGGATTAAAATTTAAGAAAACAAGAAATAAAAAGGTAAAACAAATAAAAAGGAGATTAGGGCTTACTAAATGAAAGATTTAGGCTAGTGAATCAAACAAGAACACCCTTCTCTTGTGTTGGCTGAATTCGAACCAAAGTAACACAAGATTAACAATCTTCTAACCTTCTTCTTATGATGATAATACTCTTCTAACCAAAACCCAATCAAAACCCTCAAGAAAACCTAAGAAATCAAGCCCTAACTTCTTCAAATCTTCAAGAAATTACACCAAACTTTGCAAGAGACTTATGGATGGTGTTAGGAGGATAAAAATGAGTAGGAAAATTTTGTGTGATGGTGGTGGTGATGGTGCTAGAATCGGCAGGAATGGGGAAGAGAAGAAGGGAAGAGAGATTTTGAAAATGGGAGAAATGAAAGGGTTACTTGCATGTATAGAGAATTGGAAAGTGATAATGAGTTTATAGAAAAGTGTAAAGTGGTTTTGTGTTTGTGTGTGGGATAGAACAAACCGGCCATTGGCCTAGGGTTTGGGAAAAAAATATTATTTTTTTTGATTTTTAGTTATAGGTTTTTATTAAAGTATAGTGTAAGTTTTATTAAGAAAAAGGTAAGGTTTAAGGTAAAAACGCGAGTTTTAGCAAGAAATTTTCGTAAACGCGAAACACAACGGAAAATGAAAATGAGGAAAATTATAATCATCGGGGATATTATGAGATTATTAAATCACTTAAGATGCGAAGACGGAATAGATTTCTAAATACGGCTTACGCAAAGCTAAAATTATATATATATATATATATATAACTTTCCTAAGACATTGTGAGTGACACAATTGTCTCGCTTATTTCTAAAACATCATGAGTAATACGATGAGCTTTAAAACTTTTCATGACTTTACATTATACCATTTTGCGTAATTCTGGAAACCCGTTTCAGTCTTTCGACCCCACTGATTATCCTACTATTCGACTCTGAAGATGACTTTGAACACCCGCCCCATACTGTTGAAACACCTACGTCATCTGGTTACGTCTTAATTTTTCCTACTTCTCGTAACTTCTAGAAACATGCCAATTAATTCGCACACAACTTTAACCCATCACCTCGTAACATTCCATTCTGGAAACACGACTTTTGAAATTCGACTTATTTTATTTACTCCTTTAGAATTTAAAGAAAATACTGACAACGAGATAAGGAATGAGTTCCGCGAGGATCGAGCGTATTGTAACCCGACGAATTGCTAATGCTATTAAAACGGTTGCAGTCTATGAGGCAAAAAAATCCGCGTAGCTCACGACTAAATGGACCAGGTCGTATGTTAGGAAACCGAGATGGTAAGGAATTTCAAAAACAAAATATACGAAAAAAGGTCGTGAGAGCTTACATTGCTAGACCAGATAACAAAATGGATATGTAGGAAAGTTACCCTACTACAACAAACATAAGTTGCACTACACTGGGCCGTACACTGATGAGTGAAATAACTGCGAAAGAGTTGGCCACATGACTAGAGATTATAGGAAACCCGTTTTAATAACAACTTAGAGGCCACATTGGAAAATTAGAAACCTAAAATACCTATTATGAGTGTGGAAAATCGGGACATTACAAGAGTGATTGTCCAAATCTGAATCATGCTAATCGTATTTGGAAAGTAAAAGCTCGCAAGAACTCCAAGGTCGTCAAAGATAATGTTGATACTTAAAGAGAGATTTCTTATCGTGCCTAGTAGAACCTAAATAGACTTGGACCGTAACCCCTAAGAGTTTTACCCTAGTACTTCCCTATAAATTTCGTATATTGAGTGGATGGTTCTAAACCCTCTGTTAATATTGTGTCATGGCGATTTCATTAGTTACACTTCAATTCTCAAATAATTTGTGTAAGGTACTCATCAAATCTATTACCGTCATACAACCCATTTCACTATTATTTTATAAACTGCTTTACTGTTATAGACTAATTGGATGTTATCCTATGAACTATTTTAGTGTCGTCTTATAAACATAGTAGTTGTCACGTTATAAGTTATTTTACTGACAGCTTACAAACCATTTAGCTGGTAGCTTCTTGTTTATTTCAACACCTTATAAACCATTTCACTATCATTTGTAAACCATTCTAGCATCACCTCATAAACTATTTTATAGACATTTTATAAACTATGTTACCATCAGCATACAAACCATTTTACTGATAGCGTATTAACCATTTTCCTACCATTCTATAAAAACATTTTGTTACCATCTTATAAATTGTTACGTCGTCACCCTATAAACTATTTTGCTATCATTAATATAAGACGTTTCACTAGCGCCTTCCAAACCATTTTGCTATTATCTTATAAACCATTCCTCTAGTATTTTATATAAACCATTTTCCTATCATCTTATAAACCATTTTTGTGGGAATCTCATAAACTATTTCATTAACATAAACTGTTTCACCGACGTTTTATAAACTGTTCTAGTGCCATCTCATAACTACTTTCATAGTCACTTTACAAACTAACTTGTCTTTATCTTTTAACATACTTTGTCGTCGTTCATAAACTCTTTTTCCATTATTTTATAAACCGTTTTACTAGTATAAACTATTTGGATGCTGTTGTATGAACCACACTAGCGTCGTCTTATAAACAGAAATACTGTCGTTTATAAACTACTTTCCATTAGTCTACGGACCGTTTTGCTAAACCGCTTGTTAATCACTTTACTATCATCTTATAAACCATTTCACCATTGGTTAACAAACTATTCTGATACCATCTTATAAACTATTTCATAGTCGTCATATAAACCGTTTTTGTCATGTTCTTATAAATTTTATACTATCACCTCATAAACTATTTTCACAATTATTTCACAAACTAACTTGTTTTCATCTTTTAAACCTATTTCATTGTCATTTATAAGCTCTGTTGCCATAATTTTATAAACCGTTTCGCTAACACCTTATAAACTATTTCGATATCATCCTACAAACCACTTTGTCAACATCTTATAATTATCCTACTATTACCTTATAACTTATCAAGCTATCATTTAATAAACTAATTTATTTTCATCTTATAACCTATTTTACCGTTATTTGTAAACTCTTTTGCTAGCCCATTACAAACTACTTTGCAGTCATCTTACAAACCATTTTGTTGTCACCTCATGAACTATTTCGTTGTCATTATAAACTATTCACTGTCAATTTACAAACTATTTCATCGTCATCTTATGAACTACTTCGTGTCTTTTACAAACTTTTACTTTGCCACTTTATAAACTATTGGGTTGTTAGCTCGTAAACTATTTGTTACCATATTATAAACCCCTTACTGTTACATTATATACCGTCACGTAATCTTCTCGTAAACTATTTTGCTATCATCTCATAAAATATTTTCCGCTACCTTACAAAATACCTTGCGTCGCCATATAAACTACCTTGTTTTTATTACTACATACTGTTTTGATACTTTACAAACCATACTATTTAT
>BQNB010160388.1:0-14804 GCA_026074375.1 Tanacetum coccineum | reverse complement strand
TAAGGGTTGTTGTGTGCGGGTTATGTATCATGTAATTTGATACACATATTTTGCACTAAATCAAGTGCAAAAAAAGCACACAAGGTCTGACATACGGAATGCCACGTTGGCAATCCGTGTGCTCACTTACTTAATCCAACAGTCATAAGGATGGATCCAATGATGGGTAAAGAATCAAGGGACGAGATTACAAGGAGCGTGTAACAGACTCAAGGCCTAGAAGCTTCATCTCAACTCTATAAAAGCGGACTTCATCACACACATCAGGAAGTTAGCTAGTTTTTCATTTTTTTTTCAGCTTATTAGATTTTAGCTTTTGAATTGTCCTTTAAAAATGTTTTAAGCTTAATGTTTGCTTAATGTAATCTTCTTTTCAGTATTGTAATCAACTTTCCATTAATAAAATTCGAGTTTACTCTTACTTTTCTCAAGTTCTCTTTTATATAAGACTTTACTAAATAAGCTGTTATTGTTCTTAAGCCTCTAATAAGCTGATCATAAGCTCTTCTCAAGTCTCTAAGCTTGGAATTGAGCTAAATTTAATCATTAATCTATTTAAACCTTTAAAATTAGCTAAATACCTATGCTATATGGATCTAGAGCTTTTGGATGATAAGCTTAACCTGGAAGAGCTTATGGGACTTAACTAGCTTATCCTTGTGATAAGCTAGAGCTTGTAGACAGCTCTTTGAGCATTTATAAGCCTTTGTTTAGCTAAGGCACTTGTAAGTTCCAATTTACTCTTTCTGTCTTAATTTTCTAGCTTATAATTTGCTTATTCTGCTTATAATCTTGCTTATTTGTGCTTAATTCTGTCTATTTGTGCTTATTAAATATGTTTGATCATCTGTTTTCAAGTTTAGTAGCTTAGATCTTAGTTTTCTTAGTTTTGATTCATAAATCTGTCAAAAACCAAAAATATTTAGCATAGTAAGTAGCTTATAGATTCTGGCTTATTTTCTTGTTGATTAATGCTTAATAAGGTTGTTAAAAGTTGTTAGTCATCTGGTATTTGAGTTTTGAATGCTAAATCTCTTTTTCATAAGCTAGAATGAGTTTGAAGGTTTTTAAAGGAGTGTTTGGCATAACAGTTTTAACCATAAGGTAAAACTGTTAGTGGCCATTTGGTCTTGTGATTTTGATTTAATTCTCATCATTAAGTTTGTTTAAGCTAGATTATTTAGTTAAGATTAGAATTATTTAGGTTTTCATAGTTTGGTTTAGTATATGTTCAAGTCTGTTAGGTTTAGCTTGCATTATAAGCTCAAATCATTTCTAGTACTTGCATTAGGTGTTATTAGTTTTAGTTTTGAGTTTTATGAGTGTTAAATTTAGTTCATTAGGTTTGCATAATAGGAATTAAATTGTGGTCATATACATGTCAACTGCATCAGTTAGACAAAGTGAGAAAAGGCCATTTTCAACATCAAATTTCAGAGGGTAATCTTAATAATTAGGTCCTGATTTTTGGCATACAAATAGCTTTTAGGTCATTCTTCATCTATTTGAAATTACTTTTTAGAAATAAGCTCAATAAGTCATCTGTTTTTAGCTCTTAATTTAGTAATTTGTCTTTCTAAAATTCAGCATATGTTGAGTATTCTGTTTGTTTTCAAACTGCTTTTTCTGTAAGCTCTTGTTTTCCAAATTTCTTTTAAAAAGCATTTCCAAGTAGCCATTAAGTCAAGCTTTCAGAAAATACAAATTTCATTTCATAGGATTCTTGTTTGTTAGCTTAAAAATAAGTTCAAAAATCTGCTTAGAGTCTGTTTGGTTTCAAAGTTTGCATAAGTGCTTATTGTAATTTTTCTGCTTATGGCTTATATTTTAGTGCTTATTTATGTCATTTTCAGCTTATTAGGGTAGGGTTAGGTAGGAAATTAGCTTATAGTTCTTTGTCATTAGCTTATTTAGTTTTGTAACTTATAAAGTTTTCTAAAAAACCAAAAAGAATAAGTAGTGTAATCTGTTTTAAGTTTCAGCAAATTTCAGCTTATTTTTCAGCTTGCAAAATAGTTGTTTTCACAAAAAGTCTTAGTTTTTAGCTTATCTTCAACTTTGCTTTTATAAGTTTTCAAAAATTAAAAAAAAATCAAAAAGGTTGAGGCAGGATTCAAACCTGTGTCCTCAACCTTCACACACACTCGTCCCACCCTCAACACACACTAACCACTTTGCTACAATAGCTCATCTGTCATACTTTCTTTCCATTTTCCTTTTAACCATTTTTTTCTTTTTCCTTTTCTTAATATAAGTCGTAGCCTATATACGGCTTATTTGGGCTTTTCATTTACGCTCATTTCTAGGTTTTATTTTTATTAAATCCTGCACTTTATTTTACACTTTCAGTAATTTTTCTAGATTTTTAAAGTTAAGTTTACTATTTTTAAACATTTTTCTTTATTAAAAACTTTAAAAATTCATAAAAAATAGAAAAATAATCAAAAAAATATAATTCTTTTTTAGGAAATTTTCTTTTATCATATAGTTTCTAGAAAAATTAGTTTTGTTTCCGTAGGGTTAAAATTGCAAAATTTCTATTTTTAAAGAACGGGATTCGTTCCCCGTTCACGTTTTTCGTGTTTTTAAGCTCATTTCAATTCCGTTTTTGTTTTAGTTTTCTTTTAACTTATTTTTTAGTTAATTAGAGTCTATTAAAATAGAAAAATTCATGTTAGGTTTAATTTTAGAAATTTAGGGTTTTTAATCACCATTTAGGGTTCCCGTTTTGCGTTTTTAGTTAAAGTTTAATTTCCTGTTATTAAAGTTAGGTTTGATTGTCCTTTAATTTGCTCTCTTTTAGGATTTTAGAAAACAAATTATCTTCGAACCAATTCAAATCATTGTCTGAATTCAAACGTGGTTTCAATTTCATATATCGTTGAGGAAATAACGACCCGGGAATCATACTTCCCGGTAAATATACGTAGTATTATATATTTGTGAGAATTTTCCTTACTACTTTTGTCCTCAAAGGTAGTTTGGTAATTTTCTATACTTATATCATTATACATGTATAAAATTATCTACATCAGGTTGCGAGGGAACACTGACAGGCACAAGTATGATCAGTTTTGATAGAAATCCCCCCCACACTTAGAATCGAACATTGGCCTCAATGTTCAAAACTGTCGGGTATTACCCCCACACTTAGGAACGAAAAAGGTAAATGCAAAAAATTTCAAGTTGTTTAAAGAGCGTTCTGCTGTTCGCGCGAATTAGCGTCAAATTTATATTATATAGTATATATTATATATATATATATATATATATATATATATATATATGATAAGGATTCAAGGATTCCCATGATATAAACATGAAGATGATCAGAGACCGCGTGATTGGAGAATTGAAAACAAGCACGAAGGTCTTCAAGATTAAAGGGAGTCCTGCAAAAAAAACAGATAACCACGAAACACAACATGGAGAGAAGCACTCCCCCACACTTATTCATTACTACGATTAAACTACTACGAAAGAAACCTAATGTAGCAAGCTACTTATTTAATATTAAGGATAACACGAGTTGCCTCTCGAGAAGCGCTTGTTTTTGTTCGAGTCTCTAGCTTGACTCTAAGGTTATTTATTTCTAGGTTCATGGTCAAATCATCACCCGTTGTGAGGTAAGGATGGTAATAGCCATACATCACCTCCATAGGTGATTATGCAGCAGGACGGGGTGATGGCCTATGATGAGAACTCAAAGAAGGGTCTCCATCACCCTCGTCTTCGCAACCAACTGTGTTAGGGAGAAGAAAGGGTCAGATCTTTCCACTTCCCTTAAGTAAATTTGCTTAGGATCGAGAAGTGGTGTGACTAGTAAGGAAGACTCATCAATAACTGGAGTCGACTCAGGGGGGTCCAGACTACTAATGTCCTCAAACTCCTCATCAAAAAGCGAAGTATCATTACACAAGGTAAAATCATCATTAAAGTCGAAGAGAGGGTTCGAGAAAGTCACATCATAAGATCTAAGCACCGAATCAAAATTACCTAAAGGTTCATCAAACACCCTTGGGACTGGGACATGGTCGTCGGCTAGTAAACGTTCTAGTTCTTCTATGTCCCTACTAGGATTGAAGTCAATTTTCCTATCCCCCGTTAAGAGAGTGTCTAAATGCTCTCCTAAAGGTAAGTCGATATCTACTATAGCATCTCCCAAAACATCAGTGGTGGGCAAAGGTGTATTAACAGGCATATCACACTCTAAATCATCACAAACCAAAGTCACCTCCGACTCCCTTGGGATTGGGACAAGATCATCAACACTAGACTTTATGAATTCGTCATTTTCCCTTTCGGGAGTAGTGCTAATAACCTCATCCCCCATTAAGAAGGTGTCTAAAGGTTCCTTGGTGAGTGAATCGATCTTATTATCTCCCTTGTCACTCCCCTCCAGATAATATAATTTAACGGGAGGATCTTGATTAGAATTTATAAGGTTCATCATCTCCTGAAGATGATTTAAGTTATTTTCAATATCCATGTTAAGTTTTTCTTGAATTATGTTGAACTGTTCTTGAGTTTTGTTGAATCGTATATCAGATTCGATCAGATATGTAATCAAATCTGCTCGAGTTATCTTGCTTAGGGGGAGCGGCTGAGGGGGTGTGAAGTGTGAAGGTTGGTCAAAATAAGAAAAGTCATAATTGTTATAAGGATTAGGCTCATAGACAATCAGGTTCCTAGTTTGACAATTAGAGTTATAAGAATAAGGATTTGGGTCATAGACAAACTCATTTCCAGATCATACACTGCTACAGCCCAGACAGTTTCCACCATTAAACGAACCTCTACACCACGAGCAACCAAAATGGATATACGAAGACATGTCGAAGAATTAAACAGATAAGAGGGTAAAGAAGATAAGAATTAAATGAAAAAAATAATAAAGGAGAATATTTTTATATTTTTATAAAGATAAGAATAATAAAAATATATTTTGGATTTTTAATATTTATATAGAAGAAGATATATATATATATATATTATATTATTTTATATCTATTTATAGATATATATATGATTTTTATATTTCTGGTTGGGAATATAAATCTTCACAAGTGTTAATACTGCCAAGGTATAACTGACAGTACTAATGGAGTTAGTACTGCTAGTACAAACTTAGTACTGCTGGAGTTAGTTAATACTGATAGGAGAAAGAGTTAATACTGCTGATGGTCAAAGCTGCTGACTTGGAGATAAGTATGCATGGAGATTATTATGGGATGCTGGTAACTGATCCTAAAAGATAGGTAGTTATCTTTGTAAAGGATCTTGTTGTTCTATAAAAGGAGATCCTAGGTTTAGATATATATATACTTTTATATACTTAGACGAATACTTTTAGAAAAGGATTGTGATAGCTTCAAGGTTTGTAACCCAGTACTACAAGAGTCGTCGATATTAATATCAAATAATATTGAAGCAGTTTGTTATTACTTCATTGTTCATTGTTTGTTTGGTTATTACTGTTCCATTGATAAACATCTCTAGAGTATCAAAGTGTAAATTACGCATACACTTTGGTATACATACAAAGTCTCAACCATTGTTATTTTGGATTCATCCAAGGTAACAAACACTTTACTACGTAAAGAATCGATCAAGGCGTGGGATCAACAAGTGGTATCAGAGCCTGTGCTTTGAGAAACTTTGATCTAGGTGTAATGGAGTTGGAAAATTCTCAGAACAATGCGTTGGCAAAGCTTTTCATATGCTCAAACCGGGGGTGTATGAGATTTGTGGGAGATAAGGATTCAAACAATATGTCAGATCCTCAATGGGGGGGGGGGGAATTTATTATGCGTTATGGGAGGTAATAAAGAATGGGAATTCATGGATACATATTCCTGTTATAGCACCAGAATCTGGTCCATCAACTGCATTGATGATGACTGTATCTTCTACTACTGAAGAAAAGATTTGCAAAAAGAATGATGTAAAGTCTCAAAGTCTGCTGCTCATGGCACTGCCTAATGAACATCAACTTACATTCAATCAATATGTTGATCTCAATCTATGTTTGCTGCTTTATATAAGCTCGATTTGCGAGGGAAATGAAGCAACAAGAAGAAACAGAGCGCCTTGTTGAAGCAACAGTATGAAAACTTCATATGCTTCAGCTCAGAATTAATTGATTCTAATTTTTAACAGGCTTTAAAGTTATAGTAGATTGGCATTTCTTGGTTTGTAGTTACTCTCTAAAAGATTTAAATGTTAAATTTTTTAGGAGCTTAACTTCTGAACGGGATACACATGTAGTGTATGTATGAACAATCCCGACTTTGATACTTTGGTTTGGATGATTTGTACAACAATTTTAAATTTGTGAACGAGAAGGTTAAGAGATCTACTCGGTACTTCTATGATGAAAAGAAATTGGCATTTTTTACCACTTCAGGTGCAAGCATATTAATAATATTAATACTGTTATCCTGAAGTTAGTACTGATACCTCACCAAAAGTTAAATACCTGCCAGTATTGGATAAAAACTGTACTGCTAGTTTTAGTGATTGCCACAATTTAATCGCCTTTCTATTCCACTCAACACCAGGGTTCTCAACTAGTTCATGAAGATCTTGAAGCAAATTCATGATGATGATATTGTAAGAAATGGGGGATCTAAAGTGGAAGTATGGCCATACTAAGCATGAAGATAAGTAAATTCTATCAGAGAACTAGATGGAGATCAATCATTGATGGAAGCAGTACTGCTGGATTTGATAGAATCATAGTAGAATGTTTCAATGGCCATAAAATGACCCGTATTTTACCAGTAGAATTCGCAGTGCACCAAGAGTAAAGACAACATGAACTGGAATTAATGGTAAGCTTCATCAAAGGCAGTAAATAAGGAGTGAAGATTGCTTCTTAAAAGGCTTGTGTGCTATAGATGGTGATGGTTTGAGTGGTTTTCCTGTGACATGGCAGAGGAAGGGGATAAAATAAATTTTTTCACGGAAACATGGCTTTCATGGGAATTCTCAGATTCTGATGGTCAACAATTGATAAATCTTGTTTTAAAATATTGTTTACAAACAATTATGAAGCTCTAAAGAAACTGTATGATGATTTACTTGTTATTTAGTATGATCTGGTTTTAAGCTTTTTACTTACAAATAGAGGTTTATCAATTTTAGAAGGGCAAATTCTTAAATATAAAGAATATGAAGTCATTTTTTCTAAGGAAATTGCTTTGCTTAAAAGAAGTGTAGGTCACAAAGAGTATCTAATGGGATTACTTATAGGATCTGAACTTGTGAAAAGGTTAACGAAAGATAAAGGAGGGGTTTGAGTTTAAGATTGTAAAGTTATGAAAAAAACTCATCAAAAGACTTAGGATCAGTTAGTAGCAGTCAGAAAACTAACAAAATCAAAAAGGGTGGTTTTGGTTTAATAATGTTGTCCACCTCACCTATGCCTTGATTCTAATAGACCAACACTTTAGACTTATCTTTTTAGGTCTAGAGAATTCAAACAAAATGAGGTTAAGGAGTATGGTCCTAGGGATTTAAGTTTTTAAAGTCCTACAATGGTTGTGATAAAGAGTCAGATAATTCTAAGGAGAATACTGATGACTCTTTAAAACAACAACAAAAGACTGATTCTAGCTCTGTTAAGTCTCCACTTAAGGTAGAAAAATATTAGAAAGAAAATTTTTTCTGTCATGCTAATCAAGTTAGGGAAGAAGAACCTAAGAAAGCTAGAGAGAATAATGATGCTCCAATTATTGAAGATTGGGTGTCAGATGATGAGGAAGAAGTTGAGCCTATCCCTAAGTTAGAAAAGAAAACTGCTATACCTACTGCTACTAAGAAAGAGTTTGTTAAACTTGAAAAACCAGTTAGGAGGTCAGTTAGGTATGCAGAGATGTACAAGTCACAAAGACCTAGAGGAAACCAAAGGAATTAGAATGGTCAAAAATCCAATCAATTAGGATGTAACTTTGTTTTTAATAACAAGGCATGTTTTATCTGTGGAAGTTTTGATCAGATTCAATACAGCTGTCCTAATGTACACAAACATATGGTTCCAAGAGCAGTCTTAATGAAGACTAGCCTAAAAACTGTTAATACTGCAAGGCCTGTTAATAGTGTTAGGCCTATTAACACTGGCAGACCTTTTAGTACTGCTAGGTCTTTTAATACTGTTAGGCCTTCTTATACTGCTCACCCAAAATCAACAGTTCATTATACTAGACCAAGGACACATTTTCAAAATCCTGCATAATCAACAGTTCACAGGCCCTTTTACAAGAGAACAGTATTAACAAAAAGGTCTTATAATCAAAATGTTAATACTGGTAGGCAAAATGTTAATACTGTCAGGGCAAGGGGGTTTAATGCTGTTAAGCCCTCAGCATGTTGGGTTTGGAAACCCATCAAACCTAATGGTGCATCACTGGTTTTCAACAAATATAACTATATTGATGCACGAGGCAGATCCAAGTCAGTAATGGCTTGGGTCCCCAAAGATAACTAACTTCATAAGTTTTGTGTGCAAAGCAATACACAGCTAAATGATAAAGGATTTGTTGATACTGGATGCTCAATGCACATGTCTGGAAACATAGCCCATCTTTCAGATTTTAAAGACTTTGATGGAGGTTATGTTACTTTTGGTGGAGGAGCAAATGGAGGCAGAATTACTGGCAAAGGTACTATTAAAACTGATAAACTTGATTTTGATGATCTATACTTTGTCAAAGAGTTAAAGTTCAACCTCTTTAGTGTCTCACAGATGTGTGACAAAAAGAACTATGTTCTTTTACGATTTCTGAATGTCTTGTTCTATCTCCTAATTTTAAGTTGCCTGATGAAAATCAGATACTTCTTAAAATTCCTAGACAGGATAACATGTATAGTTTTGATATGAAAAACATAGCTCCTAAAGATGGTTTAACTTGTCTAGTTGCAAAAGCTACATCTGAAGAATCAATGCTCTGGCATAGGAGGCTTGGTCATGTCAATTTTAAGAATATTAATAAACTTGTCAAAGAAAATCTTGTAAGAGATTTGCCTTTAAAAAGATTTGAGAATGACCAAACTTGTGTTGCCTGTCTTAAAGGCAAGCAACACAAAGCCTCTTGTAAGACCAAGGCCTATCCATTACCTAAGCATTGTCTTATGATTGCATATGGATCTCTTTGGTCCAACTTTTATTAGTAGTCTAATGCATAAAAAATACTGCTTGGTAGTCACTGATGATTATAGTAGATTTTCATGGGTTTTATTTTTAAAATCTAAGGATGAAACAAGTGAGATCCTTCAAAACTTTATCAAAGAGATAAAAAACCTAGTAGATAAGAAAGTTAAAATAATCAGAAGTGATAATGGGACAGAGTTTAAAAACAAAGTGATGGATGAGTTCTGTAGGGAAAAAGGTATTAAAAGAGAATATAGTGTTAGGCAAGGAACAACCCCCTACAAAATTGGTTGTAGCTGAAAGGAAGAATAGAACATTCATTTAGGCTGTGCTTTAGAACAATGTTGGCTGACTCTAAGTTACATAAAAATTTTGGGCAATGGAAGGGCTGTTTCTACTGCTTGCTATGTACAGAACTAGGGGTCTTAATAGTAAGATCTAAACGACTCCTTATAAACTCTTTAAATGTTATTAAACCAGCCCTATGGCTCATGAATACATTTAGAGGTAATGTTAATATCTCAATACCTTAGATAAGTTAGGCAAGTTTGATGAAAAGAGTGATGAAGGTTTCTTTGTTGGATATTCCTTAAGTAGCTAAGCTTTTAGGGTATACAACATTAGAACCAGAAAAGTTCAGGAAAACTTGCATATTGGGTTCTTAGAGAATAAGCCTATGATTGAAGGAAATGGTCTAAAGTGGCTGTTTGATCTTGATTCTCTAACTCAATCAATGAATTATGTACCAGTAGTTACAGGAAAATCTTCTAATGATTTTACAGGTATGCAAGGAGTTTCTGAGTCTAGTACATCTTCTCTACATGATCAAGCTAATCAAGATTGTATTGTCATGCCAATTTGGAAGGATGCTTCATACTTTGATGATGCTTCACCTAGATCTGTTGCTGATGCTCAAATACAAGATCAAAATAGGTTACATAATGAGATTGATGATTCAGAAAAGACTCATGATGATAGCAATCTTCAGAATAATGGTACTGCTGATCAACAAGTTAATACTACCAGACCAAATATTAATACTGGTAGTAGAGAAGTTAGTACTGCTCTTCCTGAAGTTAATACTGCTACTCCTGAAGACTTGGTAAGACCTAGTCCTGCATCTAAAGACTCACATGTGGAGGATCAAGAAATTGAATTGAGGAACATTCCTCAATCTTATGAAGTCCCTACCACTCCTCACACAAGAATTCATAAAGATCATCCCATTAAGCATGTGATTAGTGATGTACAGTCATCTGTTCAGACAAGAAGGATGAAGACTTCTTACTCTAAAAAAGGATTTCTTAGTGCTATATATGAAGGGAAGACTCATCAGGATCTTCATACATGTCTTTTTGTTTGTTTCCTCTCTCAGGAAGAACCAAAAAGAGTTTCTCAAGCTCTTAGAGATCCAGCATGGGTAGAAGCAATGCAGGGGGAACTTCTTCAGTTCAAACTACAAAAGGTCTGGATTCTTGTGGATTTACCTAAAGGTCATAGAGCAATTGGTACAAAGTAGGTATACAGAAACAAGAAAGTTAAAAGGGGGATTGTCATCAGAAACAAAGCAAGACTTGTTGCTCAAGGACATACTTAAGAAGAGGGCATAGACTATGATGAAGTCTTTGCTCCTGTGGCTAGAATTGAGGCCATCAGACTGTTCCTAGCTTATGCCTCTTATATGGGATTTATGGTCTACCAGATGGATGTCAAAAGTGCTTTCCTGTATGGTCAGATTGAAGAGGAGGTATATGTGTGTCAACCTCCAGGTTTTGAAGATCCTGACCATCCTAATAAAGTCTATAAGGTAGTGAAAGCATTATATGGCCTGCATCAAGCACCTAGAGCTTGGTATGACACTTTGGTAAATTATCTCTTGTGCAATGGTTTTGAAAGAGGAAAGATTGACCAAACATTATTCATCAAGAGACATAAGGGACATATCTTGCTTGTTCAAATCTATGTGGATGACATTATCTTTGGATCTACACTGAAGGAATTATGTGATGAGTTTGAGAAGCTTATGAAGGATAAGTTTCAAATGAGTTCTATGGGAGAACTCATCTTCTTTTTGGGATTACAGGTCCAACAGAAAAAGAAAGGAATTTTTATCAGTCAAGATAAATATGTCCATGAGATTTTGAGAAAGTTCAACTACTCAGATGTGAAGTCTGCCTCTACTCCAACAGATTTGGAAAAGCCTTTGGTTCAAGATGAAGATGCTGATGATGTTGATGAACATCTTTATAGATCTATGATAGGCTCTTTGATGTACCTTACAGCATCCAGGCTAGATATTATGTTTGCAGTGTGTGCATGTGCAAGGTTTTAGGTTTCTCCAAAGTCTTCCCATCTCTTAGCTGTTAAGAGAATCTTTAGATACCTTAAAGGAAAACCATCATTAGGCCTTTGGTATTCTAAGGATTATCCATTGGAATTAGTTGCTTACACTGACAGTGACTATGCTGGAGCTACACAAGATAGGAAGTCAACAACTGGAGGTTGTCAGTTTTTGGGAAATAGGTTGATCTCTTGGCAATGCAAGAAACAAACTGTAGTTGCCACTTCTACAACTAAGGCTGAATATGTGGCTGTTGTAAGTTGTTGTGGATAGGTTCTTTGGATCCAAAACTAACTGCTGGACTATGGGTATAATTTCATGAATACTGTCATTTATATTGACAATAATAATACTATCTGCATAATAGAAAATCATGTTCAACATTCTAAAACAAAACATATAGAGATTAGGCATCATTTTATAAGAGACTGCAATGCTAAAAAGTTGATTTAAATGGTTAAGATTGACACTGACCATAATGTAGCAGATCTCTCTATAAAAAGGTTTTTTATTTTTGATGGCTGAGGTAGATTTCAGTACTTGGTCTCAAAGTATTGATATGCTCAATTACTAATGCCCAAATCTCTTGTTTGTTTTGGTATAAGTTTGTTAAATGTTAGTACTGTTTTAAGTCTTTGTAAATTATACTGTAGTTATATTTATTACTGCTAGTTAATTTTAAAACTGTTTAGTTTAAAACTAGTTACTTATAGTTAGTAATGATAGTTATTTCTAGTCTCATTGTCTAATCTGTTAGTACCATTTAATATACTAAACAAGAAATCTCGGTTAGATTATGTTTTTTCTGGTTATGAGCTAACTTTTTAGGATAAAGCAATGATTTTTTTTTCTTCTGAAGAGTGAAAATGGTTTCTCATGGTTCATTAATTTGAGGGGTGGAAAATGTTGTTTTTCTTTAAGTGTTGGTTTTAACACCACCAACAAATGGTCATCATGTTCACCATGTTCATAGACAACAAAGAATTGTCTAGTCCAAAGCTAAACGGCTATTGGTAATGACTTCTTAAATCCGTTGATAGTTGATTTTTGTTTACTCAAAACTATATGGTATCAATGCCATGTTTTTACAATGAAGCATTGGCTAGTCCAAAGCAAACGGCTATTGGTAAAGACTACTCAAATCCGTTAATGGCTGGTAGTTTGCCAAAAACTATACTTTGTGTGGATTGTGAGTCAGAAGAAAAGAGAGATTTGGTGAGCTTAAAAAAAAAGAGATGTGTGAAAAATAGACAGAGTGAAAAGTGAGCCAAAAGAATTGAGAGATAAAATGTGAGCTTAAAAACAGAAAGAGAGATTGTGTGAAGTTATTTTTGAGTAATACAAAACTTTGGAGTTTGTACTGCTTTCGGGTGGAGAAGTTAATACTGCTAGGCTAATTTTAGTACTGCTAGACCAAATTTAGTACTGCTGGATGACCGTTAGTACTGTTTGGCCTAACAGATTTTTCATTAATTAATAGAGCCGTTGAGATATTTCTGCCAAATTCCTATGCTATAGGGGTTTGACCAATTGGACTTTCGTGATCTTTATATATATATGTTAAATTTAATCATGATAAACTCAATTTCTTTAAGTCGGTCAAATCATATCTCTACAATTCTCTATTTATATCTCAATTAACTTTCTCCAGCCTTCATATATTCATCCACGATCATATCCCACTCGATTACTCACATTTGTATTCATGGCAAACTTGGAATTTTGTGACAAGCACAACATGGTAGCGTTTTTAGAGAAATCTACAGGAAGTGCAGGGTTTCATCAAATCATTGATTTCCTAAATCGAAGTCACATTTGCTATGCCCTCACAAAGAAGCCAGATGTTTATATCTCCTTTATTAAATAATTTTGGAGGTCTGCAGAAGCTACTACTGATGATAATGGAGAAGTTCAGATTACTGCTACCATTGATGGTCACTCAATGACGATCACTGAGGGATCTTTAAGACGTCATCTCAAGTTGGATGATCAAGATGGTGTTTCTTCTATTCCCAACTCGGAGATTTTTGAGCAATTGGCACTTATTGGATATCACATAGACTCAGATAAGTTAACTTTTCAAAAGGGTGCTTTTTCACCTCAATGGATGTTTCTTATCTACTCTATTCTTCATTGCCTTAGCCCAAAGAAGACTGCTTGGGAGCAGTTTAGTAGTAATATTGCAACTGCTGTTATCTGTTTAGCTACCAATAGGAAGTATAATTTCTCTAGGATGTTTTTGCGAATATGGTGTCCAAATATCTCTAGCCCCCATAAGCTTTTGATGTACCCTAGGTTCATTCAAATATGCCTAGATATGCAGAGGAACCAACTTCAACAACACTCAAGAACATATCTTGTACCCTCTCTTAGCAACAAAGTTTTTAACAACATGAAGAGGCCTACAAAGGGATATTCAGGCCAGGAAGTTGCTCTATTCCCTACTATGCTAGATGTTACTGAACCTTCCACTTCACCTTCAAGAATCACATCTTCACCTTCACCCTCACCTGAACCTTCACCTTCACACTCACCTGAACCTTCAACTCAACACTAACCTGATAATACCACTGCTGCTGCATCACACCCATCACCAACACAACCATCACCAACATAACCATCACCTGGAGCAGAACACCACTTTCCTACTCCCCATGACTCACCTCTCCATGCTGTTCACTCACATGGAAGTGATGAGGGTAGCTTGAAACTTAATGAATTGACGATTTTGGTTACCAAACTGTCTGACAGGATTGGAGTTTTGGAGGATGACTTGAGGAAGACAAAGAAAACTTACAGCTCTGCTTTCACTAAACTCATTCTCAGAGTCAAGAAATTAGAGGCTAGAGTCAATATTGGGAAATCAAGGAAAAGAGCTAAGGTTGTCATTTCTGAAGATGATGCAGATGTTCAAGATGATTCTTCCAAACAGGGGAGGAAATTATCTGATGCAGAAGTTCAAGAGAAATCAAGTACTAAAACTAAACCCTTTATTCAAGAAGTGACTCCAGCTGAAGTCATTCAAGAGCAAGAAAACAGTAAGAAAGGGAGTGCTGAAATTAGTACTGCTGGTGCAACAAAAGGTACTGCTAGTGAAGTTCCAGTAGTTAGTACTGCTGAAGAAGATATTAGTACTGCTAGAAGAACTGTCACTTATAGGAGAAGGAGTGAAGAGCAAAGGACAAGACATGACAAGGGAAAAGCAATAATGATAGGGTCTGAGACCAATAAGAAGTCTAAGAAGGAGCTTGAACAAGAAAGGTTAAGTTTTGCTGAAGCCATCAGACTAGAAGAACAAATGAATGAAGAACA